>PVIC010019502.1:0-30483 GCA_004025085.1 Thryonomys swinderianus
CTTCCTTCCTTCCTTCCTTCCTTCCTTCCTTCCTTCCTTCCTTCCTTCCTTCCTTCTTTCTTTCTCTCTGTCTTTTTGAGGCAGTGTCTAACTATATAGTTCAGGCTGGTTTTGAACTTCCTGTGTAGTCCAGGCTGGCCTTGGACTTGCTATGACCCTCCTGCTTCAGCCTCCCAAGTGCTGGAATTGCATGTGTGCACACAACCGGAGGATCTTTTTCCTGATCTTACTTAGGGGAAAAGCCTTAAATCTTTCACCACTGAGTGGATTTGCTATGGGTCATATACATATATATGATCTTCATCACACTAGGAAGCTCCCTATTTTAATCTTAGGGGGTTTTTTCTTCACCTTACTGTAGTTTAGGAAAGCCTTGAACTCATTATGTATCACAGGCTGGCCTTGAACTTCTGGCAATTCTCCTGCCTCACCTTCCTAAGTGCTGGAACTACAGGCATGCACCACCATGCCTACTTTGGAATGAAAAGTTTTGGGAAATACTGTCCTAAAAGTGTGTCATTCCTGCCAGGTGTGGTGGCTCATGCCTGTTATCCCAGCACTCTGGAGGCAGAGGCAGGAGAATTGCTGAGTTTGAGGCTTGCCTGGGTTACATAGTGAGCTCAGGGCCAGTCTGAACTTCAAAGCGAGACTCTGTCTTAAAAAGAAAAAAAAAAGTGTGTCATTCCTAATTTAGAAATTTGTATGAATAATAAATGTACTGAACATGAAACATCTGGGAAAGGAACCTACAAAGAGACACAGGAGCCAGTTTTTTGGATGGAATGAGGGCAAAGAAGGGATGAGCTGGTAGAATATAATACTCCATGCCTACCCAGGGTTGCCTCCTACTTTAAAAATTACCTGATACTGTGGCCATATCTGATTTTGAATTTGTACACACTGGGTCCTGCATGAAGAAACCTCGTCTCTGGAAATGGGTAGGTAAAGGGTTTTAAACTCATTGCCTCCAAATGGTAGCCTAAATAAAGTAGAAATGGTAGAAAATTATTAAAAAGCTAAAGATGGCTCCTTTTATATATACACCATCTTTTTTTGGTCTTTTTTTTTTAAGACAGAATCTTGCTATATAGTTCAGGCTAGCTATGAACTCACTATACAGCCCACTCTGGCCTTGAACTCATAGCAATCCTCCTGCTTCAGCCTCCTGAATACTTGAATTACAGACATGTGCCACGACAGCCACTTTCCCAAATACTTCTAGAATCTATTCTCCTCCCCTACTTTACTTTCCTTGAAACCCAAGTGAATGTGAGAAAGGTTTGAATTAAATAATGAGGCATTATAAAGGATAACCAAAGAAGAGGTACAGTTAGGAGACCTACTTCCATCATTAATACCAGATTTTTTATTTTTTTGGTACCGGGAATCAAACTCATGCACTCGTGCTGGGCAGGCAGACACTGTACCACTGATCTACATTCCTAGCCCATTAATACCAAATGAAATGAAAAGAGCCACAATCCATGCACCAAATAATAATGAACACTTTGCCGGGCTTAGTGGCTCATGCCTGTAATCCCAGCACTTGGGAGGCAGAGGCAGGAGGATTGTTGAGTTCAAGGCTTGACTGAGCTACATAGTGAGCTCAGGGACAGCCTGAACTACAAAGCAACTCTGTAAAAGAAAAAAAAAAAAAGAAAAGAAAAGGACACTTTTCCTAGAGGCCAATGAATTCCTTACTCTCAATTACTGTTCCTCTCCAACAACGACCATGTGGTTCCCTTGAGCCTCAAGAGTACCTTCTACACCCCTCATACTTAGTTCAGGTAGTTTTATTTTTCTAATTACAGAATTGTAGGCCTTTCTCATGGGGCACCCAGAAAAGGAGAGCACTGGGGGAAATAGCCAGCATGACCCCACCCCCAGGATGGGCATCTGGCACATTAGAATCAACAGCACTGTGGGTTTTTTTTTTTTTTTTAGAGACAGGGTCTCACTTTGTAGTTCAGGCTGGCCCTGAGCTCACTATGTAGCCCAGGCAAGCCTCAAACTCAGCAATCCTCCTGTCTCTGCCTCCCGAGTGCTGGGATTACAGGCGTGAGCCACCATGCCCAGCAGCCCTGTGATTTTTTTTTTTTAAACCGCTGGGGGTTTCTGAGGTTTCTCCTCATTTGTTGAAGTAATGAACTTATACTCTTTTTGTATCTCCAATGGCACCTCAAATAATAAAGAAGTCCAGATTTCCAAAGGACAAAGCCAACATATAACAGCACAAAGTAGGCCTCAGATTTAGCTCAGTAGTTCCTGCAAGCACAAAATCCTGAGTTCAATCCCAGTACCACATACCTAAATGCTGAGCATGGTGGTCCATGCCCATAATCCCAGCAGTCAGTACCACACACCACCATGCAGACATGATGGCTCACGCCTGTAATCAGAGCACTTGGGAGGCAGAAGCAGGATTGCTGAGTTTGAGACTTGCCTGGGCTACATAGTGAGCTCAGGGCCAGCCTAAACTACAAAGTGAGACCCTATCTCAAAAGAAAAAAGAAAAATACACACACACACAAAATAAAAAGGAGCTGGGGACATAGTTCAGTATGAAGGCCCTGGGTTCAATCCCTCATACAACACATACACACACATACAAGAAAATAAACTTAATTTTTTGTTTTGTTTTGTTTTGTTTTTTGCTTTTTGGAGACAGGGTCTCACTTTGTAGTTCAGGCTGGCCCTGAGCTCACTATGGTGCCCAGGCAAGCCGCCGCAAACTCAGCAATCCTCCTGTCTCTGCCACCCGAGTGCTGGGATGACAGGCGTGAGCCACCACGCCCAGCATTATATGTGGTAACCGGGGATCGAACTCAGGTCCTTGCGCTTGCAAGGCAGGCGCCAGAACCACTGAGCTAACCCTCCGGCCCTGTTTTGTTTTTTTTGAGAAAGGGTCTCGCTTTGCAGTTCAGGCTGGCTCTAAACTCGCTATGTCACCCAGGCAAGCCTCACAGCAATCCTCCTGCCTCTGCCTCCAGTGCTGGGATTATAGGCATGAGCCATCATGCCTGCCATTGTGTCATGTGGTACTGATTGCTGGTGGGCGTGAGTCACCATGTCCAGTCTTATTGTATGTGGTTATCAGGGATGAATCAGAGGCTTTGTGCTCGCCAGAACCACTGAGCTATATCTTGGGCCCTTTGTTGCTGTTTTTTTGAGACAGACTCACATTATGTAATCCAGACTGGCCTTGACTTCTGATGATCCTCTTGCATCAGCCTCCTGAGTGCTGGGACAACTGGTGTGTGCCACCATGCCCGGACAATAAAGGTATTTTGGAAGTGGGAAAATATACACATGTAAAGAACTATTCCCTTATTCTTTCCTCCACATTTTAACACCATTTTTATTCATCTGGGAAATGTTATACAATAGAGTCAAAAGATCCATGTGCCAAAATAATGAAATTTCCCAAGTTCAAGTCCAGAGCTGCCAGTAAGATTTCCCAGTGTCTGATCTCTGCTGCCTGGGATTAGAATGACAGGAGGTTGGAGCCAGAGCCTGTGGGACTATTTAGACTAGAATTGAAGTTAGAAGTAAAAAAAAAAAAAAAAAGTCAGTGCCAACTGCAATGTTATCAAAGAGGAAATACTCTTCATATCCTGAGAAAAATCTTTTTCATACCACTTGTCCAAGACACAGAAGGAAGCCAAGCTAGACCTGTAAATGATTTGGTGCCAGATGACTTATTCTAAGTGGGCAGGGAGCCCACCTGCTGAGTCTTAGGTTGTTGACACAGAAATTTAACTGTGTTACTCTGAGATGCAGGCACTTGTCAACAGACTGGGCATCAGAGGAAAAGAGATGAAGGACATTTGCTGGAAGTGACAATGTAGAGAGGAGACTTCATGTGCCATGCCACAGCTGGCCATCTGAAAGAAGGAAAAAACAACCCTGTACTAGCTGGGGCCTGTTGGTGTTAATTACTGGCTGCCTGCTTCAGAAACAAACACCACACACTAATTACTTCATTTGAAAATAAAGATTAGACAGTATAATTCAAAACAATCACATAGAAATAGGAGCTTAAAGATTTCACAGGCTTATTTTCCAACATTGACTACAGTAGTCATGGTGACACTATGTCCCAGTAACTATTATTAAGTTGATGGGACCTGCAGAAAAAGGTCAGATTCTCAACTCAATTTTAGATGACCACAAGTCACGATGGTTTTAAGATGAAGAAACATTACAGACAGTATGGGATAGTACAAAAAATAAAAGATTGGAAACTGGATGATCAAGGCTCAAGTTCTACATAGGCCTTAGGCAAATCATTAGCCTCTTCACTTCTTAGTTTCTACATCTGCAATGGGAATTCCACCTATCCCTGTAATTGTTGTGGGAAGCAAGTGAAATAAGACTCTAGAGTATTATATAAATATCAGCTGTTACAATAGATGTCCAGTTTCTCTCTTAAGCAAATCCAAGATCACAAAATGGATCGGCTTTAATCTTAATGCAAAATCTGCCAAATCCCAGCCAAGAATCTTCCATTGAAAATTGACAAGCAGCTGGGCATGATGGTGCAAGGCTGTAATCTCAGCACTGGTGAGGCTGAAGTAGAAGTATAGCTTTGAGTTGGAGGCCAGATTGGGTTACATAGTGAGACTTTGAAAAAAGTATAAGTAATAAATTTAAAAGACATGGAGAGATTGAGGTTAGAAATATTTTTTAAGGTTTTAATAATTTTTTTTCATCTGAGACTGGCATGGTGCTGGCACACCTGTAGCCCCAGCACCCATTGGACTGAAGCAGGAGGATTGCTGTGAGTTCAAGGCCAGCCTGGGCTAGAAAGTGAATTCAAGACAGCCTGAACTACATACACAGCAAGATCCTGTTTCAAAAAAGAAAAAAAGGTGGGGGTAGAAAGAAAAAAAAGGAAAGTAGAAACTGTCTGAGTCAGTACACAGAACCTGAGGCAGAACTTAATGTTATACAAAAATAATGATATGACTATTGTGGTAGGAAGAGATGATGCTAATAACAAAGTGCAGTCACTGAACCTACCTGGTGGTATTTGGTGGAGAAATCCTCCACAATGGTGAAGAATAAAAGAATTTTCTGGGCTGGAGATTTAGCTCAGTGGTTCCAGTGCCTACCTAGCAGGCTCAAGGTCCTGAGTTCGATCCCCAGTAACCACATACAGCAATACCAGGAGTGGTGACTCACGCACACCAGCAATTAGTACCACATACCACAATGCTGGGGGTAGTGGCTCACGCCTGTCATCTCAGTACTTGGGAGGCAGAGGCAGGACAATTGCTGTGAGTTTGAGGCTTGCCTGGGCTACATAGTGAGCTTGGGGTCAGCCTGACTACAAAGTGAGACCCTGTCTCAAAAAAAAAGAAGAAGAAGAATTATCTAAGCATCTTTTCACAATATACTTAATGGGAAAATATCACAAAATTTCTGAGACCACTAAGTATGAGCAACAAAATATGAAATTTGTCTACAGCCACACCCCTTGAATCTTGTCCAAAGTGGAGAACTCCCACTGATGCCAGATCAACCATATTTTGTTTTGTTTTATTGTGGTTTTTGGAGACAAGTGTTTTACCATGTAATTCAGGCTGACCTCTAATTCTCAGCAATCTTCCTGCCTCAGCCTCCCAAGTGCTATGGTTAGTCTTGTGCCACTGTGCCCGGCTCAAATGAAATTATTCTATATTCTCACCTTGTAGAGTGACAGGATGCCTAATGAAATAATACATATATAAATGCTTGTTGTAGTGCTCAGTTTATGGGTTATCCAATAAAGAAATGCTTTTTCTTTTTAACAAAGTGTTACCATAGGGGAAAGAGATTGATGACCTAAAAGGAGTCAGGATATGTCTATGCTTATGGATGACACTGTATTTTTTAAAGGTATCTTCCCACTTTTTCTGGTAGGAAACAACCTTTAATCCAGGTGTGGTGATGCACCTCTGTAATTCCAGGATTCAGGAGACTGAGCCAGGAAAATCACTGGGAATTGGAGACCAGCTTGGGCTACATAGTGAGTTCAAGGCCAGGCTGAACTACACAATGAGACCTTGTCTTAAAAAAATAAATAAATAAACAGGAAATAACTTTTAAATGGCATTGACATTGTGCAGGAATAGACTGGCACTTGGAACTGTGTCAGGTTTTGTTTTGCTTCATTTGAGGAAGAAGGGGTGAATAACTGAGTTTAATCATTAGGAAGACACTTTGAAATGAAATCCAAAGATCCTGGTGGACAAACCAGGAAGAAGCATAGTGAAACTCTTAAATAACTCTTTGAACCTAAGTATGCATTCATTCTATTTCCACCTTAACCATCCTAAAAGATGAGAAAAAACCACATTTGGTCAGTGGTTTCCATTGTACTCCTTATCCTGGAAAAGTAATGGTCTCTCATCTCACCTCTTATCCAGCAGTTGTGGCTTGTTGCATGAAGATCAATCTGTCGATTAGCATTCACATCACACTGCATTCACTGCAGCTCTCTTAAAATTTGACAAACCCCAAGACCCCAAAAAGCATCTGGATGTAAAACCGAAGGTAATGAGGGATTTTATTTATTTATTTATTTATTTATTTAGAGACAGGGTCTCGCTTTGTTGTTCAGGCTGGCCCTGGCTCACTATGTAGCCCAGGCAAACCTGGAACTCAGCAATCCTCCTGTCTCTGCCTCCTGAGTGCTGGGATTACAGGCGTGAGCCACCACGCCCGGCACTGTGGTATGTGGTATGTGGTATTGATTGCTGGTGGGTGTGAATCTCCACGCCCAGCATTGTATGTGGTTACCAGGGATCGGACTCAGGACCTTGCGCTTGCGAGGCAGGCGGAGGCAGGCGCTGGAACCACTGGGCTAACCCTCCGGCTCATGAGGGATTTTATTTTTGGGTTACACCACTGGGTGAGCTGCCCTGAAGCAATACATGGAGGGAAGAAAATTTTAAATGACAAAGAAAAAAAAAAGCAGTACTATCAGTAGTTTCAGGAGGGCAAAATGTATCCTCAGCATGTTTCACAATGTCAAGCTATAAGCTCTAAGTCTCTGATGTACCTATCTTTTATTTTTTTTTTTGAGACAAGGTCTCACTTTGTAGTTCAGGCTGACCCTGAGCTCACTATGTAGCCCAGGCAAGTCTCAAACTCAGCAATCCTCCTGCCTCTGCCTCCCGAGTGCTGGGATGACAGGATGAGCCACCACTCCCAGGTGATGTACCTATTTTGAGGGCCTTATAGCAAAAGAAAGATAAAAGAAGTGTGAAAAGAAAGCTTCCAAAGGATACAGCTTTGTTCTTGGCATGAAACTGGAAGATTCTATGGAAATTAAATTGTAGGAAAGTCAAGTGACTTTTTAGATAAACAGAGCAAATTTTACTCAGGAATTTTGAAGTATTTTACTAAATTTAATCCAGTTCTGGTGTGATACTGGGGAGATAAGAATTATTGGATTGGGCATCTGAAATGAACAGACACTTCTCAGAGGCAGAAGTCAAAGCAGCCAAGAAGCATATAAAGAAATGTTCAATATCACTGGTCATTTGAGAGATGCAGATGAAAACACTGAGATTCATCTCACTCCACAAAGAATGGCTGCTATTGCAAAATCAACCCCCAATAAATGCTGGCAAGACTGTGGGGAGAAAGGAAGCCTTCTCCACTGTTGGTGGGATTGTAGACTTGTGCAACTATTGTGGAGATCTGTGTGGAGATTCCTCAGAAAACTGGGACTAGAGGTCCCTTTCGACCCTGCTCTTCCCCTGCTAGGAATATACTCAAAGGAATTTTAAAAATCACATTGGAAAGACATGTGTACACCCTTGTTCATAAGAGCTCAGTTAATGATAGCCCAATCTTGGAAACCCAGATGCCCATCAACTGGAGACTGGATAAAGAATATGTGGTTTTTGGGCCAAAGGGTTAGCTCAGTGGTTCCAACACCTGCCTTGCAAGCGCAAGGTCCTGAGTTTGATCCCCGGTAACCACATACGATGCTGGGCGTGGGGACGCCCACCAACAATCAATACCACATACCACAGTGCTGGGCGTGGTGGTTCACGCCTGTAATCCCAGCACTCGGGAGGCAGAGACAGGAGGATTGCTGAGTTTGAAGCTTGCTGGGCTACATAGTGAGCTCAGTGCCAGCCTGGACTACAAAGCGAGACCCTGTTTCAAAAAAAAAAAAAAAAAAGAGTAAGAATACTGCTGTCCATGGCAATACGTGCTTGTAATCCAGCACTTGGGATGCAGGAGGACAGAAGCAAGTTTGAGGCCAATCTAGGCTACACAGTGAGTTCAAATTCAGACTTAACTACATAGTGAGATCATGTCTCCAAAAACAACCAAAACAAAAGAAGTTGCTATAGTACTTCAAGAAAAAATGGTGCTAATTTGGATTTGGTGTTTTGGTAGTTAGTGAATAGCTGGATTTGAGGTACATTGGATTGAGGAAATCAAGGATGGCTCTTAGCAATTAGATTGACAGTGATACAATTGATTATGGGGAAGCATATACAACTGATATGCAGAAGATATAAGGAAAGATATCAGGGAAGCAAAACTGATAGTTCTGTCTTGGTTAAGTTGAGACACCAAGTTATGCTGAGGAAGCAGTCTCAGGGATGGAAATGATGGAAATATAAATTTTAGTCACCAGTGTTTAGATGTTATGTGAAGCTACTGGAATAGATAAAATCATATACACAGAAAGTATAGAGAAGGAAAAGTGCTTCCATATAAACCAGATTATGGAGTCTGTCCCAAGAGAAATCATAATATCCCGAAGAGTTTAATAACTTTTTAAATTACATTACCAGATAGCTGTGAGTTTTAAAAAGCCCTCCTTGTTAGAGGCAACCTAAGAACAGACAAAAGGAGACCAGCTAGGAGACTCCTGAAGTTTCAAGACAGAAATTGAGCACAGTAGAGATGAAGAAAATGGGTTAATTCAGAAGAGGCTGGTGGTGACTTGGTGACTTGATGGAATGATGACAGGACAGCCAAGGATGGCTCCCCATTGTTTGAGCTCTAATTGAAGAGACACAAGTGCTCCATCCTGAAGAGATAAACCTTGGGAAGTACTTTTTTTTTGAGGCAGGGTCTGGCTTTGTAGTTCAGGCTGGCCCTGAGCTCACTATGTATCCCAGGCAAGCCTTGAACTCAGCAATCCTCCTGCCTCTGCCTCCCAAGTTCTGGGATTACAGGCATGGGCCACCATGCCCGGCACTGTGGTATGTGGTACTGATTGCTGTGGGCATGAGTCACCACACCCAGTTTTGTTATATGTGGTTACCAGGGACCTTATGCTTGCTAGGCAGACACTGGAACCACTGAGCTAAATCTTCAGCCCAGAAAGTACATTTTTGAGAGATTAAAATCCATTTTATGCTCAATTTTGAGATGCCAATGTGATTACCATACACTGTTAGAACTGTGGTGGGTATTACCTGTTCACATCTTTCTGTTTACTTTTTTTTTTTTTTTTTGCAGTACTGGAAATCAAACTCAGGACCTTGTCCTTGCCAGGTAGGCACAGCACTACTGAGCTACATTCTCAGCCTCTGTTCACTTTTTTGGACACCAAGATTCAAGAAGTACTAGCTGGGAGTCCACTCCCTCATCCCAGCATTCAGGAGGCTGAGGCAGAAGGATCAAAGCCAAGTTTGAGGCCAGCCTGGGCTACATATCTTTAACAACAACAACAGGGCTGGAAATTTAGCCCAGTGGTTCCGTCACCTGCCTAGCAAGCACAAGGTCCCTGGTTCGATCCCCGTAACCACATACAATATGGCATTGGGCATGGTGACTCACGCCCACCAGCAATCAGTACCACACCCTACAGTGCTGGGCATGGTGGCTCACGCCTGTAATCCCAGCACTCAAGAGGCAGAGGCAGGAGGATTGCTGAGGTCAAGGCTTGCCTGGGCTACATAGTGAGCTCAGGGCCAGCCTGAACTACAAAGCAAGACCCTGTCTCAAAAAACAACAACAACAACAACAAAAAACCCACCCAAAACAGGGCCAGGGAATGTAGGTCATCCGCTCAGTATCTAGATGGCAAACATGAGGTCCTGAGTTCAACTCCTGATACCAAAAAAAGCAAAAGAAAATCCCCAACCAAAAATAATATGGAGAAGCACTGAGTGCTGTGAATCAACTATTTACTTCCAAAATATAATACGGCATTTGAAAGCCAGAAATTCACTGAAATCATTAAGATACAACGTGACAGGAAATGTTACGATGGAAGAAGTCTTGTTTTCATGGCAACTGCTAACTTGGGTGAGCGGGTGGTTACATTATGGACCCAAACAAACACTTTTGTACAGGGAGGTCTGCCGGCAGGGGCGGGCTGAGGGGAGCCCGGGAGGCTGCCAGGCAGCCACCGGCGGGAGGCTGGGTGCGGGGACGGAGCGGCCCAGGGTGCCCAGGACGCGGGGCTAGGCGGGCGTCTGTGCTGGTCAGCGCCTCGCGGGGGTCCAAACCGCCGGTCCGCAGCCCCCTCCTCCCTTGCGCCCTCCCAGCTGCTCCCCGCGACACAGACCGACCCTCGGCAGTGCTGGGCAGCCCGCGACAGAAACACGGTGATGTGAGGTGCGCGGGGACACTGCAGCTGCCGAGGAAAGACACACAAAGCCGACCTGGCTGGACCGGTCGCCGCAGTTACCTCAGCCCCAAGGAGCTTGGCCAGGCTGTCTCACACACTGACTAGGTGGAGGCTCTCTGCGCCTCACACAGGCGGCCGAGGCGAGGTTGGGTGGTACAACGTGCTCCTTCAAAGGGGCAGACGCCAACCTCGTACGAAGGCGGGAAAGAGACACGCGCGCCCTCACCCGCTCGCTAGCTCCCTCGGAGACGCCGCCTCGTAACCGCCTGCCGATCTTCTGCGCACGCGCAGATCTGCGCCCCGGCCCCGCGTGCCGGGTGCGCCCGGACATCCTAACGTTGGTCCCCTCACGTTAGCCGTTGGCCCTTTCCTGGCATTTCACACACGAAGGAGGCACTTCACACACAGGGAACTCCAGCATTAGCAGTTAAACCAGCAGAAGAATACAAGCGGATTGAAAGACCGTGAGTAACTTCCAAGTAGGCAAATCCATCATCTTACCCAGCTCTACCCAGCAGAAGTGAGGCTGAATTACCTAACAGTTCGCAACACAGAACTTGACTTACAGGAGCCTGAAGAGAGGATTCAAAACTTCTGCATTTCTAAGCCAGGCATGGTGACACACTGTAATTTCTTGGGAGAGATTGAAGCAGAGAGTTCAAGGCCAGCCTGGGCTGCATAGTGAGCTCAAGGCCCACCTGACCTACATAGGGAGACCCTGTCTCAAAAACAAAACCAAAAGACCAAAAACAAAACTTGTAAAAAGCAAAACAAAGGAGCAAACAAACAAAAACTTCTGCCATTTTAATAGGTATGTAATGCTATCTAGTGATGGATTTAATTTGTACTTCTGTAATGACGAATGATATTGAGCACCTTTTCATGTGTCCTTGGGATTCCTGAGAATTAGTAACCCTACGGCCCCAACTCAGGAACAGCCTACATTCCTGAAAAGACTTGGATAGATTCCGTCTTAACTTGATATACTGGAAGGCTTTACAATATCCAACAGATGGCAGCTAAATTCCAAACACACGTGCAAGATCTGTCACACTAGCAGGCACACACCGAGAGGCTCCCAGCTGGCTCTCTGCCCTCGGTGTTCCAGAGGCTCACGTGGAGGAGAGCTAGGGGAGCTCTCCCTTGTGAGGAGCAAGCCTTCAGACATCATCCTTCCTGCTGACCCCGCTCCACTTCCTGTATAACAGTGTATCTTTCCTTTGCTAAATAAATCCCATGGAAAGCACATTGTATGCTAGGCTCTGCAAGGGCCCAAGGAACCCAAGCTAAAGTAGATGCCTCCTCACTGGAATTCCACATTCGGTCAAGGGGACTTCTGGGTGTGGTAGCACATACCTGTCATCCCAGGACACTGAGGCTAAGGTGGGAGGATTATAAATTCCGCTGCAGCCTGAGCACCTTAGTGACTTAGTGCGAACGGATCTCAAAATAAAAAAGAACTGGGGATGTAGCTCAGTTCAAAGGTTGTGGGTTCAATCCACAGTAGTCCTCTCCTCCCCCCAGAAAACCTAACAAAGAGCTAACATAAAGCAGACTATGAAGTCCAGTGCATTAAAGGCACTAAGCATTTGTGTTCCAGGACCCAGGGGACCTGGAGGATGATACTTAGCCAGCCAGGAGGAGTCAAGAGGGCTCCCTGGAAGGGAAAACACCTGCACTAGATCCTGAAGATGGCTTAGGACTGTGCAAGGAGAAAGCATTTCAGGTAAAAGAGACAGCATGAACAGAGGCTTAGAAGCAGGAAATAGCCTGCTCTCCCTCTCTCTCTCTCTCTCTCTCTCTCTCTGTGTGTGTGTGTGTACACACGTACTTCTTAGGTGTAGGAAGGAAGGTGTGGAGTTGCAGGAGATAGGTTTGATAAGGTATAGAAGTGTTAGATCATGATGAAGTTTGTGCTGAGTTACTTGCTTTTATACTCAAGCAATAAGATACTTTCAAATGGAGGACTCTGGTATAAGAGAAATATTCCTGGAACTCTCCCCTATACCCTTCATTTTCTGTATATTGATTATTACTCTTTATTCAAGGCCCTGCTCAAAGGCCAACCTCCCTAGGAAGCTCTCTTATCCCCCTACCAAGATCAACTCTTGCCCAGGGCTGGCTGGGCTAACTGGCCCCTCTGTCTGTCCCCTCTCTTTGTCTATCTGCCTCCCTCCTCATTTTTTCCCCCTCTGTCTGTCTCCCACTGTGTGCACATGCACTCTGTATGTCAAACTCAGAGCCTCACACACATCCCCAAGGCTTCCTTTGTCTTGCCCAGTCCTTACTGATCAGTCTGCCTGGAAGAGGGAACTATAATTTACCCCACTTTGGGCTCTTTGTGGGGTTTGGCACACAGAAGGCATTAATGTTTGTTGAATGTAGTTTTTTTGGTTCTCTTTGAGACAGAGTCTCACTATACAGTTAAGGCTGGGTTTTAATTCACTGTGTATCCCAGGCTAGTCTCAAACTCACAGTGATACTCCTGCCTCAGCCTCCCACGTGCTGGGAGTATGGACTTGTGCCAGCACATCCAGCGATAGATTTTTTTTTTTAGTTGTTTTGAGACAGGGTCTTGCTTTGTAGTTCAGGTTGGCCCTGAACTCACTGTGCAGCCCAAGCTAGCCTCGAATTCACAGCAATATTCCTGTCTCTGCCTCCCAAGTGCTGGGATTACAGGCGTGAACCATCACGTTTGGCATTGTAGTACATCTTACCTGGAATTCAGTTTGAGCCACCATGCACAGCACTGTGGTGTATGGTACCAGGGACTGAACTCCAGACCTTCACTTGCCAGGCAGGTGCTGGAACCACTGAGCTAAATCCCCAGCCCCAGCAATAGATCTTTAAGTGAATGACCTTCCTGGGCAGTCCAGCTCTGGGGTCCTGTCAGATTAAGCCAATACTTTAAAAAATTTTTTTTTCTTAATGATGCTTTTCTCTCCTTTTTTTTTTTTTTTTTTTTTTGCTGGGGATTGAACCAAGGGCTCCCTGCATACTAAGTAAGTGCTCTACCACTGAAACATATTCCTGACTCTTTCTACTTTTATTTGAGACAGGGCTTGGCAAACTGCTCATGCTAGGCTTGAACTTGCAATCCTCTTGCCTCAGCCTCCAGAATCATTTTTGTGCATGGCTCATTCTCAAACTTGAGTTCCCTGAAGAGAAGGCAATATTGCTGATTCATTAGATCTGGGGTCACTGAGAATTGAACAAGTAAGCCCCAGCTTGGTGCTACTAAGGACACTCAGACAACCTTTGGGTGACACTTTTCTGATGTGTGGTGCTTCTCAGAGCCAAATGGCTGGAGATGGTTGAGGGCTGTCCTTGCTATATCTTATAGCAATCTGACCCCTGACGCTTCAGAGCATTTCATTGGCCTTGGCTGGTCCCTGGAGCCAAAGTTCAGGGTTCATTTACTCTCTTTTGGTCCCCTTCTGCTAGGGAATCCCAGATTCTTTTTTTAAATTGAATTCTTTATTGGTACTATTTATATACATCTCACAATCACACATAACATTGGGGAATTTGCACCAATATATGACACAAGTTAATTCTCATTTTTACCCATACCCCTACCCACCCACACCTCCCCACCCCCTGTATACATGCTTTTTTATTTTCTTTCAGAATCATATTTATTCCTTCCCCTCATTACATTCCCACACCAAATCTCCTTTGGAAACTTCCCATTCTACAAAAGCTGTCATACTTTGTAGAGCTCATTTGCATCTACAGGTGCTCATATCAAAGAAAAGATGCCTATCTGTGATCTATTTATTTCACTCATTAGTGTGTCCTCCAGGTGTATCCATTTGCACATAAATGAATCCATCTTATCATTCTTTATGGCAGAATAATACTCCATTTTATTAAAAAACCCACATCTTTATCCACTCTCCAGTTGATGGACATTTGGGTTGTTTCCAAGATTGAGCTATCACAAACTGAGCTGCTATGAACCAGGGTGTACATCTGTCTTTACAAAGTGATTTTTAAACTTCTTTTGGGTATATTGCTAGCAGGGGGATAGCAGGATCAAATGGGACCCCTAGTCCTAGTTTTCTGAGAAATCTCCATACAGATCTCCACAATGGTTGCACAAGTCTGCAATCCCACCAACAGTGGAGAAGGGTGCCTTTCTCCCCACAGCCTTGCCAGCATTTATTGTTGGTTGATTTTTGTAATCGTGGCCATTCTTTGTGGAGTGAGATGAAATCTTAGTGTTGTTTTCATTTGCTTCTCTTGAATGACCAGTGATGTTGAGCATTTCTTCATATGTTTCTTAGCTGCTTTGACTTCTGCCTCTGAGAAGTGTCTGTTCATTTCAGATGCCCATTTTTGATTTGGGTCTTTAAACTTGGGGAGGGGAATCCCAGATTCTTAAAGGGACTCTTGTGATACTAGCTTCTCATTCACTGTGCAGTTCAGTGTGAGAATCCCAGTGGATAGGAAAAATCCTGTCCTCTGAAGAAGCTGGGTACAAAGTGAGGAGTGACAATATCACCTCCCAACGCTGGGGCAGTGCTCTGGGGGACCTGTGACCTCCCTCAGAGAGGTCAGAACAGATTGAGTCTCCTTTAAGAGCGGCTGCTACCCAGGCCTGTACAACAGCTCTATTGCCAGAGTGAGGGAAGAGCCACTTACTCAACAGCTCACTTCCTGCAACACCTGGGGCTCCCCCTCCCCCTCTACACCACCTCCCCTTGGGCTTCCCAGACCAATTACCTGCCATATAATAGCTCTAGTCCTAGGGAAGCTGGGAGGCAGGGGACTGGCCTAGAAGGGCCAGAGGGAGTAGCTCAAACCCAGCTAGAGAGGCAGCCGCAGGGCTGGGCAGTGGCTCTCCTAAGGATGGAGACCACTTAGTGGGTCAGCCTGTCCCCTCCTCTCTATTGTGAGTGTCTGGGTCACAGGAAGGTCATGCAACCTAACCTGGATGCCACAAAGGTGTGACTTTCAGGGATTAGGGAGAATCCCTCAAAGAAGCCTCTGAATCCTTCCAGGCTCAGCCTCGACTTTGAAGGCCTTTGTTCGTTGCTGAGTAACAGAAGCTGATTCCTGCAGATGGTGGGTTCAGGGGACTGAAGCAGCGGCCTCTAGGAAAGGAAGGGAAATTCCCAAGGTGGAGGCCAGCCCCTGACCTCACCTGAGGAGACCCCTTCCGAAGAGGGCTCATGGGAGAGCTAACTCAGAGGCCGAGTCTGGGGATTAGGGGCCCCCAGGATCCTCCGTGGAACACTGGGCCTGGGCCCACCCTGTAAGTTAAAGGAAGAGGTGCCTGTCATGGGTTATTTAGGAATCTCAACCATGTCACCCCTCAGCAGATGAACATAACCCCAAGCTGGGCAGAGAAAAGCCTGCAAGTGCTGGACCAAGCTGTCAGATTTTACTAGATCCAGGACTGGCCTCTCTGGGGAGATGTTGGCATTTCCTGGTTTAGAAAAATAAGGGGCTATAGACCTTTGAAAATGGAATGGAATTCCGCATGAACGCACACACAGACACTCACTTCTCCAAGGAAAGGTCTCCTTTCTGCAGGAGGAGTGCTCCCAAAGACACTGACCCACTAATTCAAGAGGAAAAGTCTCCCACTCCTTTCAGCCTCAAGTTCTTACTATTGCACAGTCTCTGCTCTGTCCATGGTTCTCACCTGGGCCAAGGTGTGAGTTGTTTCATTCTTTTTTTTTTTTTTTTTTTGCTTTTTGAGACAGGGTCTCGCTTTGTAACAGTTCAGGCTGGCCCTGAGCTCACTATGGTGCCCAGGCAAGCTGCTGCGAACTCAGCAATCCTCCTGTCTCTGCCTCCCGAGTGCTGGGATTACAGGCATTAGCCATCATGCCCACACTGTGGTATGTGGTGCTGATTGCACTGGTATTGTTGTATGTGGTTACCAGAATCGAACTCAGGACCTTGCTCTTGCTAGGCAGGCTCTAGAACCACTGAGCTAAATCTCCTATCCCTGGGGAAGTGGTTTTTTTATTTTGCATTATTCAGTAAACTTTATTGGTACATTATATACACAGCTCACAATCACACAAAACATTGGGGAATTTGTATCAATATGTGACATGGGTCAATTCTCATTTTTACCCACATCCCTGCCCACCCACCCTCTCCCCAGCCCCTATATACATACGCTTTTATTTTTTTCCAAATCATATGGGGAGGTTGTTTTTTGAAACAGGTTCTCACTGTGTAGTTCAGGCTGGCCTTGAAGTTGTGCAATACTCCTTGCTATGTAGTCCAGCCTGGTCTTGAACTCACTATGTAGCCCCAGGTTGGCCTCAAATTTGTGGCAATCCTCCTGTCTCAGCCTCCCGAGTGCTGGGATTACAGGCGTGTACCACTACACCATGCAGAACCATTTTATTTTCAGTTGCAGCTCCCTCCAATTTTTCATGCCTCATTCCTTATCTGACCCCTTCACATCTCCCCATAACCCCACTAAAGTTGAAGATCCACCCAACAGGCACTGTTCAGTGTCTTTTGTTTTGTTTTGTTTTGTTTGAGACAGGGTCTTGCTTTGTAGTTCAAGGTGGCTCTGAGCTCACTATGTAGCCCAGGCAAGCCTCCAACTCAGCAATCCTCCTGCCTCTGCCTCCTGAGTGCTGGGATTACAGGTTTGAGCCACCACACCCGGTATTGTTATATGTGGTTACCAGAATCTAACCAGGGACCTTGTGCCTACTACGCAGGTGCCAGAACCACTGAGCTAAATCTCCAGCCCTGGTGTTCTTTTTTTTTTTTTTGAGACAGGGTCTCGCTTTGTAGTTCAGGCTAGCCCTGAGCTCACTATGGTGCCCAGGCAAGCCTCGAACTCAGCAATCCTCCTGCCTCTGCCTCCCGAGTGCTGGGATTACAGGCGTGAGCCACCACGCCTGGCACTGTGGTATGTGGTACTAATTGCTGGTGGGCTTGAGTCTCCACGCCCAGCATTGTATGTGGTACTGGGGATTGAACTCAGGACTTTACACGTTCAAGGCAAGCGCTGGAACCACTGAGCTAACCCTCTGGCCCCCCAGTGTTCTTTTTTTATTGGTACATTATATATACACATCACAATTACACTCCACATTGAGAATTTGTACCAGTATATGATACAACTTAATTCTCATTTTTCCCCTTCCCCTACCCACCTTACCACCCCCACCCCTATATACACAAGTTTTGTTTCCTTTTTTCTTTTTACCATCAATTTTTTTCTTTATGTCCAGTGTTTTGTTCTCTCCCTTATCCATTGGCACAGAGTAGGTACTCATTGAATATTTTTGAACTTTGTTTAAAAATCAGAGTAACTACCCTCCTTGAAATTCTCCAGTGGCTTCACTCATGCAGGAGTGATTTTCTGTCCTTTCCACAGCTTGTGTGGGTTTCCTGGCCTGTGCTCCATCCTTCTTTCCCCTCTGACTGGGCTCTGGCCACACTGGCCTCCTCCTAGTCCTCAGAAACATTTGGCTTGCTCCAGACCCGGCCCTTTGCACACATCATGGCCTCTGCCTGGATAGTCTTTGCATGGTAGACACTTCTGGTCATTCTGGTCTCAGCCCTGATGGACACCTTCCCAGAAACCCTTTCTCCCTTCCAAATTCTCTAGAGAAGCAGCCCACTTACCCAATAAGTTCTTGTCAATTTTTGTGCCTTTTTTTTTTCAATATTGAGGATAGAACCTAGGGCCTTATATATACTAGGCAAGTGTTCTACCACTAAGCAACATCTCTGACCCTCTTCCTCTTTTATCTATTTAGTTTAATAATAATCATTGTTTTTAGTGGCACTAGGGAATGAACTCAGACCTTCACATTAAGCTACATCCCAATCTCTATCTTTCCTTCTCTCTTTCTCTTTTTTATTTTATTTTTTGAGATAGGGTCTCATTATTTAGTGTAGGATGGCCTTAGACTCACTAAGTAGCCCATCAGGCTGGTCTTGAATTTGAAGTGGTCCTCCTGGCTCAGCCTCCTGAGCGCTGGAATTATAGATCTGTACCACAAAGCCTGCCTATCATCCAAATCCTTTTAGTTATTTTATATTTTTCCTAGACTGGGTTCAAACTTGCATTCTTGCGCAGGCTCCACCATATTTGGAATTTTTTTTTCTTCATAGGACATGCATTCTCTGAAACTTGTGTGTATTTATATGTGTATTAGTGACATGGAGTCTGAGGCCTTACATAGGCTAAGTCTCTGCCACTGAGCTACATTTTTTTTTTTTTTTTTAGTTTTTTGAGACAGGGTCTTGCTTTATAGTTCAGGCTGGCCCTGAACTCACTATATAGCCCAGACTGACCTCAAACTCACAGCAATCCTCCTGCCTCTGCCTCCTGAGTGCTGGGATTACAGGCATGAGCCACCACACCCAGCTGTTTCTCTATTTTTAAATTATTTGCCCTTGAGCCAGAGATTTAGCTCTGTGGTTCCAGTGCCTGCCTAGCAAGCACAAAGTCCCTGGTTCGATCCCCAGTAACCACGTGCAACAATACTGGGTGTGGTGACTCACGGCCACCAGTCAGTACCACATACCCCAGTGCCCGGTGTGGTGGCTCACACCTGTAATCCCAGCACTCAGCAGGCAGAGGCAGGAGGATTGCTGAGTTCAAGGCTTGCCTGGGCTCCATAGTGAGCATAGGGCCAGCCTGAATAACAAAGCGAGAACCTATCTCCAAAAAAAAATTTAATTCTTTGAAAGACTAAATAAAATTGGCAAACTCTTAGCCAACCTTATCAAAAAGGAAAGACTCAAATCCATGCAATTAGGAATGAAATCACAACAGATACTGCAGAAATCCAGAAGATCATCGATATTTACTGCAAGAACAGATGTACAAATACTATGACTTTTCTCTGGTATATGGAATTGAAAGTGTCAATAAGTTCTAAAATGCATGATAGATATTGTGAAATAGTAAGAAAATATTCAAAGGCAAAAGGAAGGTAGGGGTAAGAAGGGAAAGAAAATTTGAAGATTAAAAAAGGAAACAGTTCTGGGCGTGGTAGCTCACACCTGTCATCCCAGCACTCGGGAGGCAGAGGCAGGAGGATTGCTGAGTTCGAGGCTTCCCTGGACTACATAGTGAGCTCAGGGCCAGTCTGAACTACAAAGTGAGACCCTGTCTCAAAAAAAAAACAAAAAAAAACAACCAAACAAACAATAGCATTCCTGCATACGAATAAAAAACTCAAATTTAAAAGTCAAATAAAAAGCTACAAATTCCTTATAATAAATTTATTATGTGTATCTAAAATGTACCAATAAATGTTTTGCTTTAAAAAAAAAAAAGGACTGGGGTAGCCAGTGTGTAATGTGGTGACACATCCCTCTAGTCCCAGCCCTTGGGAGGCCAAGGCAGGAGGATTGTCATGAGTTTGAGTCCAGTTCGAACCACATAGTGAGACCCTGTCTCAGAAAAAAGAATGAGGAGGGAAAGAATAAATATGATTCGGAAAGAAAATGAAAAAGCATGTATATAAGGGGTAGGGGTTGTGGGTAGGGATGTGGGTAAAAATGAGAGTTAACTTGTGTCATATACTGGTACAAATTCCCAAATGTTGTGTGTGATTGTGAGCTGTATAAAAAATGTACCAATAAAGAATTCAATTTTTAAAAAAAGAATGAGGATATTAGCAATCTTTTCACCACCATCTTCCCAGCAACTCTTAACAGTGTTCTGTATACTAACTATCCTTGGCTCTGGAGGCCAGAAAGGGTTTGCAGGCTGGGCCCCTTCCAGAGGGCGACCTTCCTTGCCTGTTAAAGTTTCTTGTGGCTCCATACATTCCCTGGGCTGAATCACCCTAGTCTCTGACTCCCTTTCTGTGACTCCTCCTTTGTGACTGACCTCCTTTGGTGGGTTAAGGCTCCACCAGAAAATCCAGACTAATTTTAGCTCAGAGCCCTAATGACATCTATAAAGATCTTATTTCCAAATAAATCTACTTTACAGGTACTAGATGGATGCATCTTGTTCTGCTTTGTTTTGAGACAGGGCCTTATTATGTTGTTCACACTGGCCTTGAACTCACTATGTAACCCAGGGTGGCCTTGAACTCATAGTGATCCTCTTGCCTCACTGTGTAGCACGGGCTAGCTTTGAACTCACAGCAATTCTCTTGCCTCTGCCTCGCAAATGCTGGTATTACAGGTGTGAGCCACCTTCCGTGTGCTGGGAATACAGGCACATACCACCACACTCAGAGACACATCTTTTAATGAGCCATCATCTGATCACTACTAAGGTCAATACCAGAAAAAGAAATAGCTAAGAATTTAAATTGAGTTTAAACTCTAGTCCTCCAATATGTGACTGCCTTTCAGAATGTGAAAACCCACTTCTATGCATATAGTTGTGTGATACTTAAAGACAGGGACATATTATGACAAACACATAGGCCACTTTGTCATTGTGTGAACATCACAGGATGCACTTAACAGACTAAGATGACTATGTGATGTCACTAGGTGATAAAATCTTATGGGGCCACTCTCAGGTATGTGATCAGTTGTTGACTGGGCTGTCACTCTGCAGCACATGACTTATCCAAAAAAATTTAAATCAGTGTCTCAAAGAGATACCTGCATTCCCACGTTTTATTGCAGCATTCATCACAATGCTAAGATATGGGACAACCCAAATCTCCACTGTCAGATGAATGGATGAAGAAAATATGGTGTATACATTCCATGCAATATCATTCTACCCTAAAAAAGAAGATACTGAACCAGAGATTTAGCTCAATGTTTCCAGCGCTTGCCTAGCAAGGGCAAGGTCTCTGGTTTGATCCCCAATAACCACATACAACAATTATCGGGCATAGTGACTCATGCCCACCAGCAATCAGTACCACATACTACAATGCCAAGCGTGGTGGCTCCCACCTGCATTGGGAGGCAGAGACAGGAGGATTGCCGAGTTCTAGGCTTGCCAGGGCTACATAGTGAGCTCAGGGCCAGCCTGAACTACAAAGTGAGACCCTGTTTCAAAAAAAAAAAAAGATCTTGCTATTTGCAACAACATGGCTATTGGTGGTGCATGCTTGTTGGTCCCAGAACCATGAGGGGCTGAGCCAGAAAGACTCAATTTGGGTAATTTAGCAATTTAGACTGTCACAAGAGCCAGGTGTGGTGGCTCACACCTGTAATCCCAGCATTTTCAAGGCAGAGGCAGGAGAATTGCTGTGAGTTCAAGGCTAGCCTGTGCTACACAGTGAGTTCAAGGGTAACCTGAACTACAAAGCAAGACCTTGTCTCAAAACAAAAAAAAAAAACAGACTCTGTCCCAAGAAAAAGGGAGAGGAGATATAGCTCAGTGTGAGGGCCCTGGGTTCAATACCAGCATCCATCATTAAAAACAAATAACCAGGTGAGGTGGCACACACCTGTATTCCCAGTACTTGAGAGACTGAAGCAGGAGGATTAATGTGAGTTTGAGGCCAGTTTGAGTCTGGGCTACACAGTAAATTCAAGGCTATATGTAGTAACTAAAAGTGAAATCTCTGGAAGCGTAGAACACAGTAATGGTTTCCACAGGCTTGAGCAAGGAGAAACTGAAAGTTGTTCAGAACATAAAGTTTTAGTTATGCAAGATGCTAGAGTTCTGCTGTATGACACAGTCTTGCAGTTAACAGTACAACATTGTATATTTCAAATTTTTAAGAGTGCAGATCCTGGGCTGGGGATTTAGCTCTTTTTTTTCACTCTCTGCTTTCTGAAGGCCACCTTAGGGTGAGCTTTCCTTCACCAGGCCCTTCCACCATGATGTTCCTACCTTGGAGCCAGCTAATCATGGACTGAGACCTATGAAATCATGAGCCAAAATAAATCATCTTTTAACACCAGGGATTTAGCTCACTGGTTCTGGCATCCGCCTGGCAAGTGCAAGGTCCCAAGTTCGATCCCAAGCACCCCATACCACAATGTCATGCATGGTGACACACACCCATCAGCATTGTGGTTCATGCCCCTGCACTCGGGAGGCAGAGGCAGGAGGACTGCTGAGTTTCAGACTTGCTTGGGCTACATAGTGAGTCCAGGGCCAGCTTGAGCTACAAAGCCAGACCCTGTCTCTTAAAAAAAAAAAAATGTGCAGATCCTATATATAGTATTTTTGCCATACCGAAGGACACAGCAAACAGTAGACGCTAGAAAGCCGTTACCTTGATGGTGGTGACAGTACTGTGGTCGTTTGTGTCTGTCCAATGGGACACATTAAATATATGGAGTTCTTTATACATCGATTATTCCCTGATGAAAATCTCCTAGCAAATATTTGTACTTTTAGAGCTAATTTAGCCGACTAGGCATCACTTCAAGGGAATTCTGAGGAGAGAACATTGCCACAGTGTTTCCTGCAAAGTTAATTTGAGACTTTCCAGCCTGGGGTCTTGCTACAGCCCCCAGCCCACCAGCTCTCCTCTGCTCATTTCTTGGTTGCAAACTGTTTCCTTCTGAAAAAATGACCTCTCCAAAGAAAGCAAATCACTAGAGGTTGTGAGAAGGAGTCCAAGAGAGTGAGTGCTGCTTCTCATCCAGCACAGGAGTCAGTGTCAGCACGGCCCACGTGACCCACCTCCAGGCTTCTACCCCTGTCTGATGGAACCCCCTCCCCTTGAATGTGGAGCAAACCTCACAGCTTAGCTCTGATGAACAGACTGTGGCACAAGTAACAAGATGCATCTCTGAAATTGGATTCAAAAAGACCATGCTTGGGAGGGAAATGCAGCTCAGTAATAGAACCCTGCCTAGCAGGCATGAGGTCCTGGGTTTGGTCTTAGCAAAAAATAAAAATAAAAATTGGACATAGTTGTACTCCAGGAGGCTGAGCAGGAGGACCATAAATTTGAGCCTAGCCTGGGCAACTTAGTAACAGGGAGAACTTGTCTCAAAACATTAAAGAGGGGGAGGCCCTGACTCAATAAAAGAGGGGGTTGGATGCCTGGCGTGGTGGCTCACGCCTGTAATCTCAGCACTCGGGAGGCAGAGACAGGAGGATTGCTGAGTTCAAGGCTTCCCTGGGCTATATAGTGAGCTCAGGGCCAGCCTGAACTACAAAGTAAGACTATGTCTCAAAACAAAAACTAAAAAAGGAGGGCGGGTTGGGGAGGGTTGGGATATATTCAGCCTTGTGGAAGGCTTATGTTGTGGTGCTATTTACAAACTTAGGTGTTCACAGATAGCACTTATTGCTCTCAAAATTCTACATTTCCTCCCACTCATTTTCTTCTGTTTATGTTTTGAGGCAAACTATTTCTATATTCTATCTTTTCTTGCATAGCGTGTAGGAAGGATTTTCTCATCTCATTAAATAATCTTCAAAGCATTCCTTATTCTTACCAGGTCCTCAGTAGTCCATCAGATGAGCGTGCCAACATTCATTTAATCAGTCTTACTTGTTTAGAGATTATGGTCAAGTTTTGCCATCTTTGGTCAGGTCTGCCAGCATATCCTGATCCTTGATGGCGGGTTTGGAGTCAGGATACAGGACCTTTCCTGGATACCAGTAATGAGCTAGCTGAGAAAGAAATCAGGAAAGCACTTATTCACAATATTCTATAGAAGTCCTAGCAATCAACCCAACCAACTGGGTAAAAGACACCTACAAAGGAAATTATATAACCTCAAAGAAAGAAATTGAAAATTGAGGGCTGGAGATTTAGCTCAGTGGTTCCACCACCTGCCTAGCAAATGCAAGGTCCCTGGTTCGATCCCGATTGGGTGTAGTGATTCATGCCCACCATCAATCAATACCACAAACCACAAATGCCGGGCATGGTGCCTCATGCCTGTAATCCCAGCACTCGGGAAGCAGAGGCAGGAGGATTGCTGAGTTCAAGGCTTGCCTGGGCTACATAGTGAGCTCAGGGCCAGCCTGAACTACAAAATGAGACCCTGTCTCAAAAAAAAAAAATTCCAAGGACATTTCTTACAGAACTAGGGGAAGGAATTGCTAAAATTTATATGGAAACACAAAAGTCCCAGAATAGCCAAAGCTACTGAGCAAAATGAGTAATGTTGGAAGCATTGTAACTCCTAATTTCAAAATATACTACAAAGCTATTTGACAAAAACAGCACATATGGACACAAAAATAGACATATAGACTAATGGTATGACACCGAGAATGCAGAAAACACACCCACACGACCACAGCCAGCTGGTTTAGACAACAGGGCCAAAAATATACTAGAGAAATGATAGTCTTGTTAACAAATGGTTCTGGGAAAATTGGCTATCTACACGTGGAAGAATAAAACTAGACCTCCATATATCACCCTGAAAAAAATCAATTCAAGGGCCAGGGATTTAGCTCAGTGTTTCTGGCATCTGCCTGGCAAGTGCAAGGTCCCAAGTTTAATTCCCAGTACCACATACCACAATACTGGCATTGGTGGCTCATGCCTGTCATCCCAGCACTTCAGAGGCAGAGGCAGGAGGATTGCTGAATTCGAGGCTTGCCTGGGCTACATAGTGAGCTCAGTGCCAGCCTGAACTACAAAGCGAGACCCTGTCTCAAAAAAAAAAAAAAAAAAAAAAAGAGTAAACCTGGATCCACCTGGATGTGGTGATACACACCTGTATCGGAGGATTTAGAAGGGTCAGGTGGGAGTATGTCATGAGTTTGAGGCCGCCGTGGCCTGTTATGTAACAAAATGTCCCCCCCACCCCCCCCACCCCCCAAAAAAAACCTGAAAAGAAAAATGGTACACGGAAGGTCAAAAGCAAGCTAAGCACAGGCCGGAGGGTTAGCTCAGTGGTTCTGGCGCTTTAGCTCAGTGGTTCCTGGCTCCTGCCTCACAAGTGCAAGGTCCTGAGTTCAATCCCTGGTAACCACATACAATGCTGGGCGTGGAGACTCACGCCCACCAGCAATCAATACCACATACCACAGTGCCGGGCATGGTGGCTCACGCCTGTAATCCCAGCACTCGGGAGGCAGAGACAGGAGGATTGCTGAGTTCGAGGCTTGCCTGGGCTACATAGTGAGCGCAGAGCCAGCCTGAACTACAAAGTGAGACCCTGTCTCAATAAAAAAGCAAGCTAAGCACTGTAGATTGTTGAAGTACATCTATTCCGTTTTCCATCTGTGTGACTTTGAGCTTGTTATTTAAGTGAAAGACCTCAGTTTCCCCTTCTGAACGGCAGTGATGATAACATTTACTTTACAGGGTTCTTAGAAGTATCCCTTAATGAATGTTAGTGAATCACAGCCATCTAGACACCAGCTGGACCCCAGGATCTGAGCCCCAGAGTCCTGCTCCCCAATATCTAATGCCAGGTCTTGTCCTGGACACCAGGCCACCTCCAATCAACAGTATCTTTTTTTTTTTTTTTTGAGACAGGGTCTCACTTTGTAGTTCAGGCTGGCCCTGAGCTCACTATGTAGCCCAGGCAAGCCTCGAACTCAGCAATCCTCCTGCCTCTGCCTCCTGAGTGCTGGGATTATAGGCGTGAGCCACCACCCCCAGCATGTGGTATGTGGTATTGATGGCTGGTGGGTGTGAGTCTCCACGCCCAGCATTCTATGTGGTTACCGGGGATCGAACTCAGGACCTTGCGCTTGCGAGGCAGGCGCCAGAACCACTGAGCTAAATCTCTGGCCCAATCAACAGTATCTTGACTCTCCTCCTGCCAGTTTAGCCTCCTTGAACCTGGTAGGGACCCAAACTCACAATCTGCCACCTATCTTTGTTATATGATCCTAACATGGTGGTTAATTTTGTGTCATTCTGGCTGAACCATAGTCTCTAGACATGAGCACAAATGTTATTCTGCATTTTTTTTGTGAGCTTAGTTTGGGATCATATCAATATTGTGAGTCTTTGAGTGAAACACACTCTATCACGTGACTAGGCCTCCTCCAATCGGATGATGGTTTAGAAAGAACAAAAACAGTGACCCCACCCAAACAGGAATAAATTCTTCAGTGGATTCCTTGGAGACTTGAATTCTACCATCAGCTTTTTCCTGGGTCCACTCCCTATAGAGTTTGGACTCATTAAAATCCAGGGACAAGGGCCGGAGGGTTAGCTCAGTGGTTCCGGCGCCTGCCTTGCAAGCGCAAGGACCTGAGTTCATACCCGGTTACCACATATAATGCTGGGCGTGGTGGCTCACGCCTGTAATCCCAGCACTCGGGAGGCAGAGACAGGAGGATTGCTGAGTTCGCGGCGGCTTGCCTGGGCACCATAGTGAGCTCAGGGCCAGCCTGAACTACAAAGCGAGACCCTGTCTCCAAAAAGCAAAAAAAAAAAAAAAAAAAAAAAAAAAAATCCAGGGACACATGAGCCAAGACCATTTCTTTATCTTTCTCTTCTTTCTTTCCTTCTGCTTCTCCTTTATTACTCTTGCTCGCTCCTTCCTTCTCCCTCTCTCTGCATTAGAGATGCTCTACCACTGAGCTACCTCCCTAGCCCTTGTTATCCCTTATTTTTAATTTATTTACTTATTTTTGTTTTGTCTTTTGAGATAAGGTTTCACTCTGTAGTTCAGGCTGGATTTGAACTCACTGTGTAACCTACATGGTCTCAAATTCAGTGGTGGTCCTCCTGCCTCAGCCTCTTGAGTGCTAGGATTACAGGCATGCACCACCACATCTGACAAAAAATAAAGCTTTATTACTTAAGTCCGTTAACCATATTATATATCTTATATGTGGGCCAAGACAGCTCCTCTTCATTCAGTGGGACCCAGGCAAGCCAAAATTTAGAAACAACTAGACCCTTCCTCTTTTTTTTTTTTTTTTTTTTTTGAGACAGAACGTCACTATGTGTCCCAGGTTGGCCTTCAATTTGCAGTGATCCTCCCTGTGTCAGTGTCCAGCTTCCTGTCCTAGCTGGACATGTACAAACATGCACAACTCTGGTCAGCCTGCCTTCCTGTCCTGCTCTTTCTTTTCTTCCTCCCTCCCTATTTCTTGCCTTCTTTCCTTCCCCTTTCTTTCTTTTCTCTTTTCTTCCTTCCTTCCTTTCTTTCCTCTGTACTATAACCAGAGCTTTAAACATCTAGCCAAAGCAAGAAGGACTGGAAAACACTTTATTTATCATCACACACACTGAGCCTTGTGCTCACATCCGGGAGTGTGTCAGACATGGACACACTGTGCCAGTCATGTGATTAAGGATCTGGGTCCCCCCAACCCCAGCCACCCTGGTGCACCTTCTCAGAATGTCAGTGGGGTCCCTTGGCACAGACCACACCCTGCTCCTCCAGCTGGCCTCAGTTCAGGTCCCAGACCCCTGGAGGCTGCCTCAGGGCCTGAGGACCCTGGGGGCCACACAGGGCCAGGTACCACTGGAGAAAACTCAGCTCCCTCCACTGCAGATTTGCACCCCACACACACATGTGGCCCATCCCTCATTCCTGCCTCTTGCCTTTGCTCTCAGCATCCACTGCTGGGCCTGGGAGAGGACCCTGCCTAGTTGCCTCCAGGCCAGAGGGGTCTGTGACAGTCCGCCGTTGCCCAGGCTGGGTCTTGGCCCTGGAAACAGTGCTAGAGAAAGCAAGAGTCACCTCTGGGCTTCTGCGTGGCCGCTCTCCACCCATTTTGGACTTTCGATGGTCCCAGCTGGGTCGGGGACCCCAAAGCAGAGAGCAGAGCCTCCCTGTGCTTGGCAATACTCCTCATAAGCCCCTTGTTCCAGGACTTCAGCCCTTCGGGCACCCAGGCCAGGCTCCCACAGAGGACAGAGAAGCAGGAGGGTCGTGTTCCAGGAGGAACATGAAGGCTTTCACATGAAGGCTATGTGAAAAATAATAACGAAAAGAAAGCCTGTGACCGTGGACATACCACATGGCTTCTCTGAAAAAGCAGAGTCATAATCTCAATTTTGCAGGGTGACTGAGAGGTCACAGTAAGGCAGTAGCAGTGATCAGGCCTGCCACAGCAGCAGGCACTCAGCGACAGCTTCCTCTCCCCAGGGAAACTGCTCAGGTGTTCTCCAGGAAGGGCCGCTCCAGCAGCAGGTCAGGAGAGCCCACCGGTGTGCTGTGATCCTGCTGAGCCCCCGGTGCGCAGCCAGCTCCAGAGGTCAGAAGTGAAGCTGAGTGGGGGCCAGAAGCGGGAAGGCCTGGAGGGGCTGGCGGCTGGGATCTGAGGCCAGCTCTGGCCAATCTGCTGCCGAGGGACCAGGCTTGTGCTCCCTGCTCTGCAGATAGTCAGGCCGAGGAGGGGACCTCAGCTTCCCCATGCTGGGGGCCACCTGCCCAAGGGACTGTGGAGGAGCAACCTGGACTAGGGCGTTTCACAAGAGGCCACTGAGCTTGGAGGAACAGCCCAGCAGGCTGGGGCCAGTAGGCAAGGCAGACAGCACATGGCTGGGGGACATCTGGGCAGGAGGCAGGGTTACCTCAGCAGGGCTGAGGGACAGCAAGGACAGAGGAGGAGGGAGGAGGCCACAGGGATACTGAGGCTGAGGATCTGGGTGCGGCTGCTGGGCAGGCAGACAGGAGAGGGTCTGCGAGAGGCCTGGCTGCTCCTGGCAGCTGTGCTGTCCCTGGGGAACAAGTTGTCCTGGGAGCCATCTGGCCTGGCCCCAGCAGTCAGGGAGTGCAGGAGCCCCGCTGGGGGTACAGTCCCTGGGGCACAGGCACTCGTGCAGGTGCAGGGTCTGACTCCACTGAGCCAGCTCAGCCTGAAGGTCCTGGATCTCCTTCCGCAGGGCCTGGTTGTGTTTCTCAAGGGACTCGTGCTGCTGGGGGAGAAACAAGAGGCTGGGAGAGTTTCAGACAGCACTGGATTCCCATGAGACCAGGGTCCCCTCCAGGCTCCTCACTACAGGACAGAGCCCCTTGGCTACTCTCTGGCCAGTCCCCTGCTGCTGCCCATAATTCACCCATCAGCGCCCTGGCAAGGCTCAGACCTGCCTTGTTCTCTGCTGGTGCTAGTCCCCTGAGCCACTGGTCACCCAGGACCTCTCTAGCTTCCTAAATGGCGTACCCCCCCCAAACCACCCCATTCTCCTCACCCAGAAAAGTCATTCAGCAAATGCATTATTGTTGTAGAGTAAACTGTTTTATTGTTGTTCTGTGGGTTGAACCCAGGGCCTTGCACATACTAGGCAAGTACTCTACCACCGAGCCCCAGCCTCAGCCTTGTTTTCTTTTTAAATTTTATGTTGAGATAATGTGTCATAAAGTTTCCCAGGCTAGCCAGGCGTGGTGGCTCACGCCTGTCATCCCAGCACTCGGGAGGCAGAGGCAGGAGGATTGCTGAGTTCAAGGCTTGCCTGGACTACGTAGTGAGCTCAGAGCCAGCCTGAACTACAAAGCGAGACCCTGTCTCAAAAAAAAAAAAAGTTTCCCAGGCTGTGCTAGAGACCCTCCCGCCTCAGTCTCCTCGAGCAGCTGGGATTACAGATTGTGCCACCACACTCAGCTATGCTCAGACCCTCAGCTCCATCTGTCCTGCTTTCTGTCTACCTGTCCCTTAGTTGGATCTGCTTCCTCCACACCATTCCTGTCTCTTCTCCCTGGACACTACTCCGCACCCTCCCACCCCAACCTAGTCCTGTTGTAGCTTTCCCATGCCAGCTTCATTCCGTCTTGGACACCCTCAGTGAGCTTATCACTACCGTCGGAGCTTCCTGGTGCTCAGAACTTGCCAACCAAGGCACTGCCACGGGGAGTTGGGGTGTGATGTCCTACTGGATATGCCTGAGTTGGCCAGCAGTGGTAGGTCGTGCCTGCTCACTGCCTGTTTCTGAGAACACAGGACAGTGATCAGTGCGCACCTCTAAGTCACCATTTGTGATGGCAACAGTGGAGAAAACAGAAAATTCTTATTTGTACATATTCTAAAGCTAAATAATTAGAACAGCTTCCTTTGGCCCCCTTTCTGGGACACTTTACAAAAAAGAGAAGTTGCAAGGGCATTTTGCATGAATGCCACCAGTGGG
>PVIC010019503.1:0-25195 GCA_004025085.1 Thryonomys swinderianus
TGAGGGGAAGGAATAAATATGATACAGAAAGAAAATAAAAGAGCATGTATAAGGGGGGAGGAGGGGGGAGTGGGTAGGGATATGGGTAAAAATGAGAATTAACTTGTGGCATATACTGGTACAAATTTCCCAATGTTATATGTGATTTTGAGATGTATATAAATTGTACCAATAAAGAATTCAATTAAAAAAAAAATACATTTGAAAATATTTCTCATCCTTGTGCTATAAGTGATTAAAAAACATACACAAAAAAAGTCTAGTTTCAAGAGGGACACCTAACCAGTTCTATTAAATATGTAGACATGAAAAATTTTACCTGCTTTTCCTTTCAATTAGAATGGCTATGTAAGATGCTGGTAAAGCGGCACCAAAGCCAGGAGTCCAGGAGTAGAATCTTCCAAGTATCTTCCTGAAATTCAGATTTGGAATTTTTACATGAAATTTCTCATTGGTCATTTCAGTTATTACAAAGAGAAGTGTCCTTGTTGGACCATCTTCTATCCAAATATCCCACCTTAAGTTCAATGTACCCAAACCAAACTCATCTCTCTCCCCAGCACCATTCAAGGTACACAGTGCATACTCAGAAAACACTGGTTAATATTACAATTATTGCTTTATTATTACTATTACTATTTTTATCACCTGCTATTGAGCAAACACTTTTCATTTTTTTCTTTCTTTTCTTTTTCTTTTTCTTTTTTTTTGAGACAGGGTCTAGCTTTGTAGTTCAGGCTGGCTCTGAGCTCACTATGTAGCCCAGGCAAACCTCGAACTCAGCAATCCTCCTAACTCTGCCTCCCAACTGCTGGGATTACAGGCGTGAGCCACCACGCCCGGCACCTTGCTATGCGGATTGCTGGTGCGTGTGAGTCACCACACCCAGCATTGTATGTGAATCAAACTCAGGACCTTGCACTTGTGAGGCAGGCACCGGAACCACTGAGTTAAATCTCTGGCCCCTTTTTTTCTTTTCTTCTATAACCCCTGGTAACTACTTTCTTATAGTATTTAACTATAGTCATAGTATTTAACTAAAGTCTTTAGTATTTTGGTTCTAAGTATGCAGCATTTTTCATTTAGTAAAATACATTATTTGAAAGTAGAAATCTGGAGAGTGGACCAATGCTGCAAATAATTATTAGCTGACTGAGTTTTTAAAAAGAAAAAGGAGCCAGGCATGGTGGCTCATGCCTGTAATCCTAGTACAAGGAATAAATACTTACAGATTTTTTTTTTTTGCTTTTGAGACAGGTATAGTTCAGGCTGGCCCTGAGCTCACTATGGTGTCCAGGCAAGCTGCCGCGAACTCAGCAATCCTCCTGTCTCTGCCTCCCGAGTACTGGGATTACAGGCGTGAGCCACCATGTCTGGCATTGTGGTATGCGGTGTTGATTGTTGGTGGGCGTGTCTCCACGCCCAGCATTATATGTGGTTACCGGGGATCGAACTCAGGACCTCGTGCTTGCAAGGCAGACACCGGAACCACTGAGCTAACCCTCCAGCCCTACTTACAGATTTTTTAAGTCAATTTCATTATATACGTTCAATAGTACAGTACCTGATCAGCTATTTTTTATATATCCAAGAGTTTATAACTATTAATACTCTGACCAAAAAGTATGTATATTTTTAAACTACAGAGTTAACTGTAGCTTAAATACTATATACAAAATTATTTAGGCAACAAATATGAAGATAATGTGAAATGAATGTTTTAATTTGATGCTATTTTTAAAAATTTATTTTCAACAGTCAGTGGGAAAAAAAGTAAGGATATGCTAAATATGTTATGTTTCTCATAGCACTCCAAAGACTGAATTCTATCTTCACTTACAATGTATAAAGTTAAGTGGCATAGGTAATGAATATATAATTGAATCAGAACTAAATGTTCCAACAGTAGGATCTACTAGTTAAATTTGTTTGATACAAAAACGCATGCATTTTATAGTTCTTTTGAGTTCTGTTCACTGCATATAGTCTTTGCTCAGTTGCTTTGAATTTCTGATCTATTAAAGTGAAAAGCGAGAAACCTTGACCAACAACTTCAGAAAAAAATCAGGTCTCAGAAAATACATGCTATATTAAGGCATTTTGCTAAAAATCATATTGATAATTGGAAATCTACATTACATCTTGAGCCCCAGAGGTTCATAGCTCTGTTTTTTGTTTTTGTTTTTGTTTTGTTTTGTTTATGATACCAGGGATCAAACTCAGGCCCTTCTACTTCCATGGTAGGCGCAGTACCACTTGAGCTAAATCCCCGGCCCTTCCCATAGCCCTGTTTTTATAAACTTTGTTTAGATAAATATAATTTCACAGGTTAAAAATAGAACAAGTGGCAGTGACCTCCATAACAATTAGGTAAACATGTTTGTTTCCATTCTAACAAATAAATTTGCATTAATTTCTACTGGTAATTATGGGTACCAACCTTAAAAGGCAAAAAAAAGTAATATAGAAGGCCCCATTAGCAGTCAGAAATGAAGCAGATTGTAGGATCTCAGGAAGCAGTTTGTACAAGTAATAGTCAAATTTTCGTTTCCGAAGAATTGCTGCAATCTGGAAAGAAAAAAGCTTTTTTGTTTAATCCAACCAAATGTTTCCACTTAATTTAGCTCTTACATGGAGCTTACCGAATAAAAACATATATTGCAAAATAAAAAGTAAAACTATGACATTTTGCTGGCTGCTGTATAGAAATACAATTTCCAGAACAGAAAATGAGACTCTTGAATTTACTGAGGCTAAAATATCAAGGAAAAAAATTGCAACATGAAGCTTACTCATTATATGACTACACTGTAGTTTTAGCGTTTTGTAACTTTGTATTTATAATGCCTGAAAAAGTAATAAACTGAAAAATGAAATATGCTTTAAATGGAAAAATGACTGCACTCCAAATAAAAATGGGTATTATAACAAAACCATGTAACAGATTTTATCAGCCTACTCTTACTAGAAAACCTCAATGATAGAAACCAGAAAAAGAGGCCTCAAATGTGCATCTGAGCAGTAAGGCACACAGCAGCACTGGGATTGGGACTGGGACTGGGCATGGCCAGCACTGAATGGCTCTGCACAATCTGAATAGTGCTTACCCACTGAGTTCTCAGGGGACCGTTCCACAAGACTCAAGTCTGAAATCTCCATGTAAGCAGTAAGGTACATGGTGGCTACTGAGGCCAAGACTTGGGCAAGGCCTGGGTTGGGTGGTTCTGTCCCAGTGGAACAACATTTACAGGCTGATTTGTCACGAGACCATTCAACGAGACTCAGGCCAAGAATCCGCATCTGGACAGTACGGCCCTGAGCAGAGCTGGGACCTGGATCGGGCAAAGCCTGTACTCAGCAGCTCTGCCCCACTTAACAGTGCTTACACGCTGACTTATTCCCAGACCATCCTGTGAGACTCAAGCCTGGAATCTGAATCTGGGCACTAAGTGCTGAGGTTATGCTAGGACTTAAGCAGAGGCTAAGGGTCATGATAACAGGAAGAAACCATTTCTTGAGAGTTATAAAGGTTAGCAAGGAAGATACTTGCAACAAGCAGTTTACAGATATTAACCTAGAAATTAAATCAGAAACACTAATAAGAGCAAAAAGATCAAAATGAGAAAAAAAAACAAATAAAATGTAAATCCAGAATTCCCAATCTCCCAAGGGAAAAATAATAGAACGAAGATATAAAAATGCCAAATACCCAATCAATCAATGAAACTGAAAATGTAATCAAGAACCCACCAACAAAAAAAGTCTGGGTTTTGATGGCTTCATTGATGAATTCTACAAGACATTTAGAGAAAAGTTAATGCCACTACTTTTTACACTCTAATGAAACTGAAAAGGATGCAAGACTCAAATTCATTCCTCAAAGCAACTACTATTTTGATTTTAAAAGCAGAGAAAAACTCTACTAATAAAGACAGCTATAGGTCAATCTTTCTAATGAATATAGATGTAAACATTCTCAATAAGATAAAGGCAAACAGAATACAGAGGACCATCAAGAAGATCATAAACCCTGACCAAGTTAGATTCATCCCATGGATGTACAACATACACATCCCAAGGATGGTTCAACATACACAAATCTATCAATGTAGTACACTATATTAAGAATCAATGACAAAAAACCAAACACTCATCTAAATGATGCAGAAAAGCATTCAACAAAATCTAATACCCATTCATGATTAAACCCTACCGAAAATTGGGATAGTCTTTACCTCAACATGATAAAAGCTATCACTGAAAAACCAACATGTAACATCATGCTAAATGATGAAAAACTGAAACCTCTCACACTAAAATAAAGAAGAAGGCAAAATGTCCACTCTCACCACTCCTGTTCAATATAGTTTTGGAAATACAAGCCAGAGCAATTAGACAAGATAATGAAATAAAATGAATAAAGAGAGGAAAAGAAGTTAAACTGTCACTATTTGTTGATGACATGATACTCTACATAGTAGATACCAAAAGCTCAGCCTATAAAACTGTTTGATTTAATCACCAGATTCAGTACAGGAGCTAGGTATAAGGTTGATACTCATAAATCAATAGCTTTCCTATACACAAATAATCAGACTCAATGAGATACAGAGAGGAAACAATTCTTTTCACAAAGGAACCCAAAAAATGAAATATTTAGGAATCAATCTAACAAAGGAGGTAAAAGACCTCTTCTCTGAAAACTACAGTACTATGAAAAAGATCAAAAAGGTTATCAGAAAACAGAAAGACATCCGTTGCTCCTTGGTAGGAAGACCCAATTTTGGCACAATGGTCATACTGCCCAAACTACTATATAGATTCAATGCAATCTTGATTGAAATACCATCAATATATTTCACAGATCTAGATAAAATAATCCAAAAATTTATCTGGAACAACAAGAGACCTGGAATAGCAAAAGCAATTCTAGGTAACAAGGATATGGCAGTGGGTATCATAAAACCCAACTTGAAACTAAACTACAAAGCTACTGTGATAAAAACAGCATGGTATTGGTGAAGAAACTGACCCATGGATCAATGGAACACACTAGAAGACACAGAAACAACTTCAGACATACTAAATGACATCATCTTTGACAAAGGATCCAAACACCCTCAATGGAGGAAAAATAGCCTCTTTAAAAATGGTGCTGGAAAAACTGGGTTTCAACTCGCCAAAAATTAAAGCTTGGTCCATGTCTTTTACCACACACCAAACTAAAATCAAAGTACATTAGAGACCTAAATATTAAAACAGGAACATTAAACCTGTTGGAAGATAGGTTAGGTAGAACTCTTTGAGACATTGGCATAGGGAAAGACTTTATGAACAAAACAACAGCAGCATGAGAACTAGCAGAAAGAATCAACAATCTCATCTTACTAAAAAGCTTCAGAACAGCAATAGAAACCACAGAGTGAAAGGACAGCCTATACTCTGGGAAGAAACTTTTACCAGCTATTCCCCAGACAATGGACTACTTTCTAGAATAAAGAACTTTAAAAACTCAGCTCCTATAAATTTAAAGACCCAATCCAAAAATAGGCATGTGAAATGAGCAGACATTTTCAGATGAAGAAGGAGCTAAGAAACATAGGAAAAATTGGTCAGCATCACTGGTCATTCAAGAGATACAGATGAAAACAACACTGAGATTCCATCCCATTCCACAAAGAATGACTGCTATCAAGAAATCAACAACAGGGCCAAAGATTTAGCTCAGTGGTTCCAGTGCCTGACTCACAAACGCAAGGCCCCGTGTTCATCCTGGTAACCACATACAATGCTGGGTGTGGTGACTCATGCCCACCAGCAATCAATACCACACACCACAGTGCCGGGTGTGGTGGCTCACACCTGTAATCCCAGCACTCAGGAGGCAGAGGCAGGAGGATTGCTGAGTTCCAGACTTGCCTGGACTACATAGTGAGCTCAGGGCCAGTCTGAACTACAAAGCGAGACCCTATCAAAAAAAAAAAAATAGAAATCAACAACAACAAATGTTGATGGGACTGTAGGGAGAAAGGAACCCTTCTCCACTATTGGTGGGAATGTAGACTGATGCAACCACTGTAGAAATCAGTGTGGAGATCCCTCAAAAAACTATGATTAGAGTCCCATTTGACTCTGTTATTTCCCTATTAGATATATACACAAAAGAATTAAAAGAATCATATCACAGCAACATATGTACACCCATGCTTTTATCAGCTCAGTATAGCTAAATCTTGGAAACAGCCCAAATGCCTATCAACAAGAGACCGAATAAAGATGTGGTTTGTTTGTTTTTTTGGTTTTTTTTTTTTTTTTTTTTGAGACAGGGTCTCACTTTGTAATTTAGGCTAGCCCTGAGCTCATTGTGTAGCTCAACAAGCCTCAAACTCAGCAATCCTCCTGCCTCTGCCTCCCAAGTGATGGGATTTCAGGCCTGAGCCACCAAGCCTGGCACTGTGATATGTGGTAGTAATTACCAGTGGGAGTGAGCCACCATACCTGGTATTGTTGTATGTGATTACCAGGGATCGAACCAGGGACCTTGCGCTTGCTAAGCAGGCATGGGAACCACTCAGCTAAATCTCTGGCCCAAGACATTTTTTAACGGAGTATTACTCAGTCATAAAGAATGATAAATATGACTCATTTATACTCCAATGGTTGTACCCTGAGGACATCCACATAAGTGAAAATAGGATCCTAAGTGAAATAGGATGCAGATGTGTAAATACATCTAGTATGAGAAACTAAAGTGTAAATAAAGTCCAGAATGTATGATAGATAATGTGAAACAGGAAGAAAATGTTCAAAGGGGAAAGAGAAAGGAGGGTAGGGAAAAATGAAGAAGGGAAAGAAAAACTGACAGTAAAACCAAAAACAGAAACAAAGCTTATGCATACAGGGGTGAGGTTGGGTGGTCAGAGGAAACAGAAAAACATGAAAAAATAAATATGTCATGAATAGGCACAAATTTTTAATGTTGAATGTGATCACAATGTATATGTAAAATGTACCAATAAACTCAAAAAAGAAAGAAACCAGCAAAAAAAATGTATTTGATTTCAATTATTCAAACATGACTACTGTGAGACCAAAAAGAAAACACTAAGAATACAAATTAAACAAATACAATCAATGATTTCTAGCCTTATGGAGCCCATGAGGGGAAAGGTATATAAAAATAACACTAACAAGGGCCAGAGATTTAGCTCAGTGGTTCCGGTGCCTGCCTCTCAAGCGCAAGGTCCTGAGTTTGATCTCGGTGACCACATAGAATGCTGGGTGTGGAGACTCACGCCCACCAGCAATCAATACCACATACCACAGTGCTGGGCGTGATAGCTCACGCCTGTAATCCCAGCACTCGGAAGGCAGAGACAGGCGGATTGCTGAGTTCGAGGCTTGCGTGGGCTACATAGTGAGCTCAGGGCCAGCCTGAACTACAAAGCGAGACCCTGTCTCAAAAAAAAAAAACTATCAAAAATTAATAATAATAACAATATATGTAAGCACCATATGCTACACAGAAACAGGTCCAAGTTCCTAGATAACAGATTACAAAAGTCTATGCCAGGAACCTTTTACTTAAAAAAATAAAATCAATCTATGACTCAGCTTTTAAATTTCAATAGACATTTCATGTGTACATTTTTAGATTGAAATTAAATTTAAGGGCCAGAGATTTAGCTCAGTGGTTCCAGCGCCTGCCTCATAAGCGCAAGGCCCTGAGTTCAATCCCAGTAACCACATAGAATGCTGGGCATGGTGACTCACGCCCACCAGCCATCAATACCACATAACAGAGTGCCAGGCGTGGTGGCTCACGCCTGTAATCCCAGCACTTGCCTGTAATCGCAGCACTCAGGAGGCAGAGACAAGAGGATTGCTGAGCTCGAAGCTTGCCTAGGCTACATAGTGAGCTCAGAGCCAGCCTGAACTACAAAGCAAGACCCTGTCTCAAAAAACAAAAAAAAAAAAATTTTAAAGGTGAAATCTAGACTTAAACAAAACCTAGAAAGCTCTGACCTAACTTAATTAATCATACATAAAAATCAATACATGATTTCTAATTATTTATTAAGCATACTCTTAATATTATGAGAAAAAATTGAAAACTATAATATGCTTAAGATACATGTATAAATATTTAAAAATAATTAAATATTAACAATACATAGTATCTGAAGTTTAGCAGGATATTTAATTAGGGTTAGGCAGAAATTTTATGAAAAAGGAGATAAGATCTCAATTTGGATTTAGAGTAGAATCATTACAGGTCATGGGAAAGAAGATTTCCATCATGATGAAAGAGTTATCAAAGGAGTTAAATTAGAATAATATAATTAAAGAATGAAGAAGAAAGTACAGTGGTACCTTGGTTCCACAATTCTGGAGCAAATTCTGTGACCAGAACCATTGAAAGAATTAAATTTGTGAACCAAGGTACCACTGTATAAGAAACTCTAAAACTGACAATAAAAGGAAGACTATAAAACTCTCCAATCACACTCTATCTCTCTAGGAATATTTTTCCAAAAAAGAAATCATCAATCAAATCTGATTTCTTTTAAATTCTTCTTGCTCCACCTTAAAGCTTCTGAAAGAGACCATCTCATTTCAATTCAACTGTCATATGTAGGAAAAACAACGATAAATAATATCTAATCTTTGCCTTCAAGGAAGATAAAATCTTTAGGTTTTGAGACAGGGCCTCCAGGCCAGTCTTGAACTCACTATGTAGTTCAGGCTGGCCTTGAACTCTTGTCTCAACCTCCCTGCATGCTGGGAGCTTCCTGAGAGCCACTGCAAGGAAAAAACAAATACAATGTGGCAATGTGGTAAATGCTAAACTACCAAAGAAGAAACTGCAATAGAGATACTTAGAGGGAATGACTAACATGAGATGGAAAAAGGCAGGTAGTGATATCAGCAAGGCTTATCTGAATTTTCTTAGATAGATCCTGACAGGCAGAAGTTTGAGGACAGAAATTTCTAAGGTTTTTGTAACAATCAATGCATTCTTTTCATTCTCTTATTATATTTTAAATCCTATTCCTTTTTTAGATATTTCTCATCAGATCTCTACTTATTCTACAAGTGCTCTCCTTCACAGCATCACCCATCATCTAATTCCTAACCTCCCCCAAATACTAAAACTTATACTTTAAATGTTTATTAAGCATGTGAACACAGATGTTTTAGAAGCCCCAGAAAAATCAACACATCCAAAGTACAGCTAACCGTATTTTCCAAATATGACTTTACTTATGTGTTTCCTATCTGAAGTGGCAACAATATATCCACCCAATTAGGAATAAGATGTTGTCATTTTTAATTCTTCTTTGATCTTCAGTCATCTAACTCAGTTCCTACTATCTTCAGGATTTAGAATGGAACAACTATGAGAAAAATGAAACTTCTACATTGGTGGTAGAAATGTAAACTTGTAGAACCACTATGAAGATCAGTATGGAAATTCCTCAAAAAAACAAAGAGAAATTTCATTTGATCCAGCTATACCTCTTCTGTGTACATATCTTCTTCAAAAAGTTAAAGACATATTACAGTAAAGCATGCACAATCATGTTTATAGCAGCACAACTCATCGCAACTCAATTTGGAGGCAGCTTGTAATGCTCCCCAACAGATTAATGAGAGAAATAATACATATATATATATATATACAGTGCTTATTATTCATAAAAAGGGTAAGTTTGAGTCAATACCCTTTGAGACCATATGTTATATGAAACAAATCAGATACACAATCATAAATATCACATGGTTTCTCTTATATGTGAAACCAAAGTATAAATAGCTTAAGAACCAAAAAACAAGGTAGAGGATAAGAAAGACAAGAGATAGACTTTGTGAGGATGAAAAGGATTTGAGAATGGAGAAAGATGGAAGGGAGAAAAAAGAAAGAGGAAATAAAATGCTGCCAAACGTATATGTACCAATTACCTCATAAATGTATTTATTATGCAATGCAAACATACTAATAAAAAGTGCTCTTTTAAAAGATAAAATAAGCAACCAAGAAAACCTAGTGATATATGAAACAGGCTTGATGAATTTCCAGAGGATTATGCTTAGTGAAAAAAGCTAATCACAAAGAATGACACAGTGTATGATTCTGTTCATGTAACACTGCTGAAATGAAGAATAATTTAGGGATTAAGGGAAGATGAATAAGTAGGAAGGAAGTGAATACATCCATGAAAGAGCAAAATTAGGGATCTTTGCCATAAAGGAAAATGGCATAGTGTTCCAACATCTTGTCTGCGTCACTGGCAGTATTTTTGTTGCACTTTTAGTTTACAAGATAGTATCACTGCCAGAAACTGCATTTAAAATTCATGGAACCTTTATTTCCTACAACTGCATGTGAATATCTCAAAACAAAAGTTCAGTTTTGTTTTGAAAAGCCATTTGTACATATAACTAAAGGGTATGTAAAATGTTCTCAGCATCATTAGTAATCAAAACACTGTACAATTAATTACCATTACACACACCCCAGAATGGCTGGCTACATTAAAAGTGGCAGATAATCTACCATATGTGGGAGAATCAAGAGCAACTGGAACTCTCTCACATAGCTGATGGGAGTGTCAAATTTTACAGTTACCTTGGAAAATTGCTAGTACCTAATTATAGTAAATGTATACCTATTCTATGATTCACCAATTCCACCCCTGAGAAAATGCATAACCACCAAATAACACTATCTCTAATTACAAATACGGGAACAGGGCTCATTGGCTCCAGGGCCTCCCTAGCAAGTGCAAGGTCCCTGGTTCGAACTCCAAAACTACATACAATAATACCAGGCGCGGTGACTCACACCTACCAGCAATCAATACCACATACCATGAAGCTGGGCATGGTGGCTCACACCTGTAATCCCTACAAGCAAAGGCAGGAGGATTGCTGAGTTCCAGGACTACTTGGGCTACATGGTGAGCTTAGGGCCAGCCTGAACTTCAAAGTGAGAACCTGTTCAAAAATTAAAAAAAAAAAAAAAAATACAGGAACAATCCAAATGTATGAGTAGACTGCATTAATTTTACAGATTGACAATATACTAGAACAAACTACAATCACGGAATATCTGACAAAATGCAAGAAATAAACGGGTGTGGTGGTTCACGCCTATAATCCCAGCACTCAGGAGGCAGAGCCAGGAGGATTGCTGAGTTCAAGGTTTCCCTGGGCTACACAGTGAGCTCAGGGCCAGCCTGAACTACAAAGGGAGACCCTGTCTCAAAAACAAAAAAAAGCAAGAAATAACCTGAGACCTTATCATCACTGTGTTCTAACCCAGAGCTTAAAACAAGAATTTAAAAGTGTTTAAAATACTAATCCTCTTGGCAGTCTGTGTGGCCAGGCCAAGTCTGGGATACAGAGAAGGGCAATTACCACCTTATTATCATTGAGCAACACTTTATTATCATGTTTTCTGCATGCCACAACATACTACAGGGTAAAAACAGGTTAAATGCTGATCCAACTGAACAACGTAACAGTAATTAAGCACACAACAATTTTTTAAAGTCCTTGCATTTGTATATAAAACCATCTCAAATCATGAGACACCATCTGAAAGACACTGTATATCAAAAACTTTGTAATGTTCATATGCTTCAATCAAATAATTTCACATTAATTTTTATGAAATTTTTAAACATGTAGAATTAGCTAAAAACTAGGTATATCAAACCAGTACTGCTAAAATAAGTACATACATTAATTTATCTAGATTATTCCTTTTTAGAAGACTACTTAATAACTTTAAAAAAATACAAACAGTGAAATGATAGACTACAAAACAATAATGGGCAATAAACACACAGAACAAATATTGTTGTTCTTTGGTATCACTGAATGCTGAATAAAAATTAGTTTAATTTTCTTGGGCCGGAGGGTTAGCTCAGTGGTTCCGGCGCCTGCCTCGCAAGCACAAGGTCCTGAGTTCAGTCCCCAAAACCACATACAATGCTGGGCGTGGAGACTCACGCCCACCAGCCATCAATACCATATACCACAGTGCCGGGCGTGGTGGCTCACACCTGTAATCCCAGCACTCGGGAGGCAGAGACAGGAGGATTGCTGAGTTTGAGGCTTGCCTGGGCTACATAGTGAGCTCAGGGCCAGCCTGAACTACAAAGCGAGACCCTGTCTAAAAAAAAAAAAAAAAAATTAGTTTAATTTTCATGCTTTTGGACATATCCTATAATTTGGAATACCAATGAGAAGGAGTAAGTATGAGAAAGTAAGGATTAGTTATTATAGAAAAATGTGAATAGAGAGAAATAATCAACAAAATAACAATATAAAATAATGAAATTTAATGTTTAATCTTAATTCCACAACTATTTCTACAAAAGATCCTTGTGTAGATGCTCTTTAGATTTTATAAATGAAGTTAAATCAAATGATACAAGGGTTCCTTTTTCCAATTCTAAAATTAAGTATTTTTTAGAAAAATGATGATGAAAGAAGTAGGTATCTCTACAAGAAGAAAACAATAATTGTGACCCCTGTCTCATAACTGTAGACAAAAATTAACCTGAGATGGATCACAAAGCATAATTTAAAAATTAAAAAATAATGAAGTATCTAGAAAAAACATAAGCCAAGTATTTTTGTGGACGTTCCAAGTATGAGTCAAGAAAAAGAACCACTTTGATTATGAAGAGCAAAGTATGGAAAGTAGCCTAATATAAAAACTAAAACTAAAAAGTGACATAAAATTATAAAGTCAGGCTACCAAATTTAAGTTGCTCTTTTTCTTTCTTTTCTTTTGTTTTTGTTTTTGAGACAGTCTCTGCACTGGGAATGTAGTTCAATGGTAAAGTACTTACCTAGTACATGCAAACTCCTACAATGAGTACATACATATAAATTTTTGACTCAAGACCTTTTTATGTTGTCAAGGCTAGCATCAAGCAATCTTCCTGCTTCAGCCTCTCAAGAATCTGATATATAAGTACATGCTATGTATTCAGCTAGAAGTTTCTTCTTATAAGAATGTCACTATTACACAGCCATCAAAGATACATGCATTTCATCTTACTCAATTACTACCTTTTTTGCTATGCCATATGATTAACACCACACATTTTTAATACAGCTCATTTACTAGTATTGAGATTGCAGTATTTGGCCAAGAACTAGAACAAAACTAACTGGGCTCCTCAAGGGGCTATTATCTTAGTCCTATTAGCATCAAACTGTAAACTGACATTCATTCCCAGCGCCAGAGCTTGATCATCACATTTCTAAAGCACTATTTCTAGAGGATCTGACACATCTAGTTTCTTTGGAAAATACAACAGTTCACAGTAAGATTGTGTTGTATGGATTTATCTTAATTTTATGCATTATTTTAATACTACTTAAAATAATCTCCAGCAAAGAATGATTTCTTTTTTTGTCAGTATCTGGGATCAAACACAGGACCTTGTGAATGCCAGGCAGGCACAGAAGCACTAAGCTACAATCCCAGCCCACAATAAGGAATTCTTTAAAAGTAACGTATGTACAAAATCTCAATCTCAGCATCGCTGACATTTGAGGCAAAATAATTTGTTGTTCTGGGTGGCTGTCCACCCACTGTAAGATTTTTAGCAATATACCTAGCCTTTACTTTTGTTAGTAGCATCCTCTACTTGTATCCACCAAATGTCCAGACACTGTTAAACATCTCCTATGAGGTAAGACTAGAAAATGAAAATATAGTGAGAATAGCTGTTTTAAATTTTTACGTATTTTCTAGAGTTTAGATGTTAACCATTCCCTAAAGACTTGGTTTCTATCTAACCTGTGGCACTATTTGGAAGGAGGCAGAAACTTTAGGAAATGAGGCCTCCTATATTTTAGGTCATAGGCAGTGTATCCTCTGATTTTCAGATTAGCACACCATTGGCTCTCCTAATTTTCAAGCCTTCATACATGGACTAGAACTACACCATTGGCCCTTCTGAGTCTCCAGCCTGACAATTATGGACCTAAACACTTCTCAGCTTCATAATTGTGAGAATTCATAAATTCTTCAATTTATAAAAGCATAGTTATTCTTCCTTATCCACAAAGTCAAACGAATTGCTCCTTGACCTTCTTTCTTATTTTTTTTTAATAAACAAGAGTTGTGTGGGCCGGAGGATTAGCTCAGTGGTTCCGGTGCCTGCCTTACAAGCGCAAGGTCCTGAGTTCGATCCCTGGTAACCACATACAATGCTGGGCGTGGAGACTCACACCCACCAGCAATCAATACCACATACCACAATGCCGGGCGTGGTGGCTCACGCCTGTAATCCCAGCACTCAGGAGGCAGAGACAAGAGGACTGCTGAGTTCCAGGCTCACCTGGACTACATAGTGAGCTCAGAGCCAGCCTGAACTACAAAGTGAGACCCTGTCTCAAAAAAAAAAAGAGTTGTGCGACACTATATATATAGACCAGTCTGGCCTTGAATCACTATGCACTCCAGGCCAGCCTCACACAACGATCTTTCTCCCTCTGCCACCCAGGCTGCCACCCGAGTGCTGGTATTACAAGTAAGCACCATGATGCCTGACTTCACATTTTTACTTTTTTTTTTGAGACAGGGTCTCGCTTTTGTAGTTCAGGCTGGCCTCGGGCTCACTATGTAGACCAGGCAAGCCTCAAACTCAGCAATCCTCCTGCCTTTGCCTCCCAAGTGCTGGGATTACAGCGTGAGCCACCACGCCCAGCACTGTGGTATGTGGTACTGATTACTGGTGGGCATGAGTCACCATGCCCGACATTGTGTTATGTGGTTGTTCAGCACTGAACTCAGGACCCTGCACTTACAGGGCAGGTGCTGGAACCATGGAGCTAAACCTCTGGCCACACATATTTACTTTTAAGGTTAAAATTATAAGCCACAAAAGCCAAATTTTAATATGTGTAAGAAAATGAACCAGGATTTATGTATCTTTTCACAGTTTTTTGTCAGTCTGGTACTGGAGATTAAACTCACACATTTGTATTATACTAGGCAAGAGCAGCACTGGGCTCACTGAGGTATACACAAGACAATTTTGTTACTTTTGGTTTTGGGGTTTTCTTAAGACAGGGTCTCACTTTGTAGTTCAGGGTAGCCTGGAACTCACTATGTAGCCCAGGCCAGCCTCAAACTCACAGCAATCCTCCTGCCTCTGCTTTCCAAAGGCTGGCATTACAGGCATGAGCCACCATGCCCAGCACTGTGGCATGTGGTTACCCAGGATCAAACTCAAGACCTTGTGCTTACCAGGCACAAGCCTGAACCATGCATTATATATCCGGCCCAACAATTTTGTTTTCTGAGACACGATCTCACTATGTTGCCCAAGATGCCCTGGAATCTGCATTTTTCTTGTCTCAGCCTCCTGAGTACCATATGTACTATATCATATGATTCCCACAGCAAGCCATGAAGTAGTTAAGGGAGGATTACCAGCTTTTGCAAAGGAAAAAGATCACACTAGATGTCACAGAGTAAAATAAAAAGTCAGATCTTCTAAATTAAACATAACATACCACATCATCCTGCCAAATTAGATACAGGGAACAATATTATTTTTTTAAGGCAAAAAAGCAAAAAAACAGAACAACTCTTTAATAGTGTATGTGGTCAAAACAATCCCTCTCTATGATGAGAACTTCATCAATTTTCAGTGATGGCCATTCAGTTTTACATAACTTACCAACAAAATTCTTATTCTCCTATACTTTCAAACTTACACAGAATTAACATAAGTTTTAAAAATCAACCCAAAGCAGGACACTATCTCAAAAAAAAAATCAACCTAAAAATATGATATATTACTAAGACAAACTAAAACCAAAGATGAAGCTCAGATTGAACCCTACATACATTATAGCCATGTTCTAAGTTGAGTAACATTAATATTTTTGCTAGTACAGGGGCAATCTTGAAAACACATTCTCTTTTTTTTTTTTTTTTTTTTTTTTTTTTTTTTTTTTTTTTTTTTTTTTTTTTTTTTTTTTTTTTTTTTTTTTTTTTTTTTTTTTTTTTTTTTTGAGACAGTCTTGTTTTGTAGTTCAGGCTGGCCACACAAGGCTCAAATTCAGCAATCCTGCCTCTGCCTCCTGAGTGCTAGGATTACAGGCACGAGCCACCATGCCCTGGCATTGTGGTGCGTGGTACTGATTGCTGGTGGGCGTGTGGCATCACACCAGGTATTATGGTATGTGGTTACCAGGGATCGAACTTGGGATCTTGCATTTGCAAGGCAGACACCAGAACCAATGAGCTAAATTCCTGGCCCAAAAACACATTCTTGATGCTTCAACTTTTACTGATACGATTCACTGTGTAACACTAAAAATCCAGTCAAAACACTTTGTTATACCTTGCCACCTTTGCTATACAGAACTATAAATACCCTGGGTGGACACTAATATGAAACATCTTAATCAATAAAAAAATCTAATAACTTTCTTTATTCAAAAGGAAAATAACAGATACACATGTTTATTCAGAGTCTTCAATAAAGATAACTGAAGTAAAGAATTGAATGAATGAGTTGAAATCCTTAAACAAAACACAAGAAAATTAAGAACTCAAACTGGGGAAGTAGGGATAATTTAGCAAGAAGAAAAATCACAGATATGGAGGAAAGAAACTATTTTGACTAAAAAATACTAACTGACTCAATTTTATTTTTTTTTTTTTTTGAGACAGGGTCTCACTTTGTAGTTCAGGCTGGCCCTGAGCTCACTATGTAGCCCAGGCAAGCCTGGAACTCAGCAATCCTCCTGCCTCTGCCTCCTGAGTGCTGGGATTACAGGCATGAGCCACCACACCCAGCACTCAATTTTAATTTTATAATTCTATTAACAAAAGCCAAAGTGTTCTCAAAAGATTCAAACTTCAACTCACTCCTACTGAAGTCTAATAATTAACCCACCAACTTGCTACAGAAATAAACTCCCTTAACTATTTTTAATACAGTAACTCTGATCAGCTACCTACATAAGAAAAAAACCCTAGCCATGACAATTAATCATGGGAAAAAGAAAAGTACCAAAAAAGAAAACTTACAAAAGATGTTTAACCTCTTACAGTTCACAAGTGAATTCTAAAACAGCGTAATTGACCTTTAAGAGTATAATCAAATACAAGGTATCAAAAACAATTTTTCTAACATTGTAACTGAAATTTCTACTACATTTTAAATATTGGAATTTTAAATTCCAAATGTAAAGAAGCTTCCATTTCAGAAAATCTGTTAACTATGATATGTTAGATCTAAGATAATGTCTTCATACTGCCTTATGATACAAGTTAATAAAACAAAAAAAATTCTTAGAAAGGATACTGGGCTTAAAATACTGTTAAAAACCCATGCCTATAAAGTAATCAATTCTTATTTTTCTCATATTCTTTAAGCTAAACAAAATTTTGTGCAATAAAAGTTAGACCTAATATGTATATAAGCTCAATATACAGTAATCTGACCACTATGTGACCATCCTTGGGAAAGGCTTCTCATCATATGCACTAGAATGTGTCCACTTATCAACATATCAAGTAATCCCCTGTATATCTCCTTCATGGCATTTGTCACCAGTGAAATAACTTTTAATCTATTTCTTTGCAGTGTCTTTCCCCTCTAACCGTAATCTCTGTGTTTCCTTCAACTCTGTGTTTCTGACTTATTACAAGCAGTATTTAATATTTGACAAATGAAATGAATGAGAAGTAATGAAAAATCAGAGTCACACTATACTCCAGGGTCTGTCTTAGTCACTTCCCTCCTCACTGGGACAAAATACTCAACATCCACAATTTAGGAAGGGGAGGTTTATTTTGGCTTGGGTTTCAGTCCCTGGATGGAGGGCTGGCTCCAATCCACAGCAGCATGGCAGAGGGTCATAGCAGAGGAGGGTTGTTCAGGGCATGGCAGAAAGCACCAGAAAAGACAGAGGAGCTTGGAGAGGGAGATATAACCTTTCAGGTCAATAGTTCTGCATCTATTTTTTTTCCAAAGTTTAAAAATCAAGGCTGGCCAAGACAAACTTCCATAACTATCAAAAGACATAAAATTATACACAGAAATTCCCAAAGTAGACTAACTGTATCTGAATTCTAAAGATCTAGTTAGAATCAAGAAATCAAAATAGTCTGATGAATGTAAAATGGTTTCGAACACCTGTCTTATATTCTTACAAAAAGAATCTACTCGAATCTGATGATAACAGATCTAGCACTTTTCTACCTTTAATGTTTTTCCCTACACATGAAATTTTTAAGATCCAATTTATTAAATTTTTTTCTATAGTACTATAAGCAAACATAGTTTAAAATCTATATTTATTTTAATTATTCAGTCTGTTAAAGTACAATTATGAAAAAACAGAGTGTCCCATATACAATTTGTAGTATTATCTGACAATACTAATATGATTACTAAGCGGGCTCATCAATGAATATTTACAATTATATTCCTAGTATCCCAAGATGAAATAGATTGATTTTGTATTTCATGAAGAAAAATAAAAACACAAATCCCTAACCACAACACTCTTTTAGAATATATCAATGAGTACAACAGAAGTTTGTACTCCACACTTTGAATCCACTGCATCTGGCTTGAATTAATAAAAACAATATATATGGTAAATCCCTGACTTAAGAATGAGTTCTAATGGATTCACTCATAAGCCAACAAAGTTAACCTCATACAGTATACTTGTAAAAGTTAGCAATGCAAATGCTCTCTGTATATCTTACACACAAATTGAGGGAAATGTGCTTTTCTCAAATTTGTAACTCTTAACAAGGGAAAATCATATATTTATTTCTTAGAAATATTCATTTTTTAGGTTGGGAATGGTGGTACAATGTGTAATACCAGCACTTGGGAGGCTGAGGCAGGAGGACTGTTGAGTTTGAGTATAGCCTGGGTTATATGGAGAGTTCAAGACAAGCTTGAACTATATAGTAAGACCCTGTCCAAAAGAAAAAAAAAAAGAATACTTTCAAAAAAATAAACATGCTCATTTTTAATATTCTGACTTTTGTCCAATTTAAAATTCTCTGTTTTTTGGTAACATAAATCATTCTGTTTTGTTTTGTTTTGTATTTTGGTACCAGGGACAGAAGATTCAGGGAAAAGGGAAATGAAACAAAATGAAGCTCAATCACTAGGACTCTCTAAACTGGTAACAAAAGCAGATCTACTAGAATGGTAATCAGAACTGATCACTTCGATGAAAACAGAAACACTGTCCACAATGAAAGACTTTATTAAAGAAGAGATCAGGAACATCATAGAAGCTCAGATAACAAAAACAATGGAACATTATAAAGAGCTTCAAGCAGAGGTCCAGATGATCAAAAATAAGAATGGAAGTTTGAGAAATAGGATGAATGAAGCTGAAAACTGAATTTCAGATCTGGAAGACAGGCTCACAGCCAATGAACAGGAAAGGAATAACTTATGGAAAATGGCAAGGGACCATGAGAAATCAACCCAACAGCTTCTAGATCACTCAAAGAAGAATAACATAAGGCTGATCAGAGTCAGTGAAGAAGCAGGAGACAATGCAAAAGATATCAAAAAACTGTCTATAGATATAATGGCAGAAAACTTCACAGGAAAAGGAAAAGAGTGGACATACAGATAACTGAGGCATATAGGACTCCAAAAAGCTGTGATATTAAAAAAAAAAACACTACACCCAGGCATATAATTATCAAGGTTCCAGATATCCAACAAAAAAAATGAAATACTGAAAGCAGCTAGGGAAAAGAAAAAACCACACACAAAAGGAAACCCATCAGGAGGATCACAGCAGACTTTTCAATGCAAATGCTCAATGCAAGGAGAGCCTGGAGGGAAGTGTTATCAAGCATTGCAGGAAAACAACTTCCAGTCTCGATTGATGTATCCTGCAAAACTATCTTTCAAAACTGATGGAAAGGGCCGGAGATTCAGCTCAGTGGTTCCAGCGCCTGCCTCGCAAGCGCAAGGTCCTGAGTTCGATCCCCGGTAACCACATACAATGCTGGGCATGGACACACGCCCACCAACAATCAACCAGCAATCAGTACCACATACCACAGTGCCAGGCATGGTGGCTCGTGCCTGTCATCCCAGCACTCGGGAGGCAGAGACAGGAGGATTGCTGAGTTTGCGGCAGCTTGCCTGGGCTATATAGTGAGCTCAGGGCCAGCCTGAACTACAAAGTGAGACCCTGTCTCAAAAAAAAAAAAAAAAAAACTGATGGAAAAACAGATACTTCCATGACAAAGAACACCTAAAGAACTTCTTAATTACAAAACCTGCATTCCAAAACATTCTAAAGAATATCTTGAAGAAAAACAATGAGAATCAAAAATTCATGAGACTACCAGAGTGAATTTACTGAGCAAGACATGAAACTGAGTAGAAAGGGGAAAAGCAAAGAATAAGAGTCGAGAATAGGATAACACCATGACAGGTGTAAGTAAATTAGGACATAGCAGTCATAACCATAATGTTAATGGACTCAATGGGCCAATTTAAAGACACAGACTGGCAGAATGGATTAAGAAACAAGATCCTGCACTATGCTGCATACAAGAAACACATCTAATTTAGAAAGAAAGCCACGGACTGAAAGTAAAAGGATGGAATACAATTCTCTATGTGACAGGAAACTGCAAAAAAAGCAGGACTGACTATCCTATTTGCAGACAAAATAGATTTCAAACCAAAACTGATTAACAAAGACAAAAAAGGTCACAACATGCTTGTACAGGGAACAATCCAAGAGAAAGAGATGACATTCATAAATATTTATGCACCAAATTTCAATGCATCCAACAATATAAAACAAATATTAACAGCCATGAAAATCCTGATAAGCACTAATACAATAGTATTAGTAGTAGGGGACTTCAATATCCTGCTGTCACAACTAGACAGATCAGCTGGACAAAAAACCAATAATGAAGTACTTGAACTGAACCAAACCTTTGAAAAAATGTACTTAATAGATGCCTACAGAGTATTTCAACCGACAAAATAAGAATACCCATTCTCCTCAGCTGCCCATGGGTCATTCTCCAAAATAGACTACATTCTAGTTCACAGAACATGCTTAAGTAAATACAAGGGAAGTGAAGTTATTCCCTGTATACTATTAGACCACAGTGAAATTGGAAATGAATAGCAAAAGAAATTCCAAGACCCTCACAAACACATGGAAATTTAATAATACTCTGCTGACCAATCAGTGGGTCACAGAAGAAATCAGGAAAGAAACTGAACACTTTTTACAACTAAACGATAATCCCAGTACAACTTACATGAATTTATGGGATAAAATTAAAGCAGTTCTACAAGGGAAATTCATAGCAGTAGATGCCTACAGGAAAATAGACCACGGTCAAATAAACGACCTAATGCTGAACCTCAAGCTACTAGAAAAAGAGGAAACAAGACAAACCCAAAGCTCATACGAGGGAGGAAATTATAAGGACCAGGACAGAAATCAATGCAATGGAGACTAAGAAAATGATACAAAAAATCAATGAAACGAAGAGTTGACTCTTCAAAACATTAACAAAATTGACAAACCCCTTGCCAACCTTATCAAAGGAAGGAAAAGGCTCAAACGCATGCTATTAGGAAGGAAAAAGGGGAAATCACCACTGAGCCAATAGAAGTCCAGAGGATAGTAAACACGTACTTTGAAAATTTATATTCCAATAAGATGGAAAATGTAGAAGAAATGGATAGATTCCTAGACATATATGAAATTCCAAAGCTGAATGAAGAGGATATAAAAATATTAAACACCTTGGGCCAGAGTTCAATCCCCGGTACTACAAAAAAAAAAAAAAAACATTAAACACTCCAATATCAATTTGTGAAATTGAATATGTAATTAAAAAAATCTACTGACATAGAAAAGTCCTGGTCCTGATGGCTTTATCAATGAATTCTACTAAACTTTCATAGAAGAGTTAATGCCACTACTACTCAAACTCTTTAATGAAATTAAAAGGGAAGCAGTACTCCCAAATTCATTCCTGAAGCAACCATTACCTTAATTCCAAAAGGAGAAAAAGACCCAACCCAAAAAGAGAACTACAGGCCAATCTCCCTAATGAACACTGATGCAAAAATCCTCAATAAGATTCTGACAAACAGAATACAGAGAGTTAGCAACAAGATCATACACCCTGACCAAGTTGGATTCATGCCAGGGATGCAAGGATGGTTCAACACGTAAATCAATGAACATTATTCACTATATCAACAGACTCAAGGACAAAAACCACATGGTCATCTCAATAGATGCAGAGAAAGCATTTGACAAAATCCAACACCCATTCATGATCAAAACCCCACAGAAAATTGGGATAGACTGTATCTCAACCTAATTAAGGCTATTTATGAGAAACCAACAGCCAGCATCATCCTAAATGGTCAAAAACTGAAACCTTTCACAGTAAGATCAGGAACAAGACAAGGATGTCCACTGTCACTGCTCCTGTTCAATATAGTAAAAACATTAGCCACAGCAATTAAACAAGAGAAAGAAATAAAAGGAATAAAGATAGGAGAAGAAGATATTAAGCTGTCTTTATTTGCTGATGACATGATACTCTATCTAGAAGTTCTTAAAAACTCCATCAAACAACGGCTAGACTTAATCACCAAATTTAGTAGCATACAAGGTCAATGGATACAAGGTCAATGTTCAATAATCAATCGCATTTTTATACACAAATAACAGATTGAGAAAGAAATTGGGGACTCAGTCCCTTCTACAGTAGTACCCAAAACAATGAAATATCTAGGAGTCAGACTAACAAAGGAGGTAAAGGACCTCTACTCCAAAAACTACAACACTTTGAAAAAGAGGATTGAAGAAGATATCAGAAAATGGAAAGAAATCCCTTGTTCCTGGATAGGAAGAACCAACATCACCAAAATGGCTTTACTCCACAACTACTATATAGATTCAATGCAATCCCAATTGAAATTCCAACAGCTTATTTCACAGATCTTGAGAAAATCATCTAAAAATGCATCTGGAATCACAAGAGACCTAGAATAGCAAGAGCAATTCTAAGCAACCAGGACATGGCCAGGGGTATCACTAGCCCCAACTTGAAACATCAGTACAAAGCCACTGTGAAAAAAATGGCATGGTACTGGCAAAGAAACAGACCTGAGAATCAGTGGAACAGATCAGAAGATCCAGAAACAACTCCAGATACACTAAGCCACATCATTTTTGACAAAGAAGGCAAACATCCTCAATGGAGAAAAGACAGCCTCTTTAACAAAGGGAGCTAGAAAAACTGGGCTTCAATCTGCTGAAGACTGAAGCCAGATCCCATCTCTTCCACCATGTACTAAATGAAAAATCAAAGTGGATTAGAGACACAAATATTAAAACAGACACTCTAAACCTGCTGCAAAACAGGTCAGGTAAAACTCTTGGAGACACTGGCTTAGGGAAAGACTTCATGAACAAAACCTCTGTAGCACAAGAACTAGCAAAAGAAATTAACAAATGGGATCTCATCTTATTAAAAACCTTCTGCACAGTAAAAGAAGCCACCAGCAGAGCAAAAAAGCAACCAACAGTATGGGAAAAAATCTTCACCAGTAATTCCTCAGACAAAGAACTACTATCTAGAATATATGAAGAGGTTAAATAAATCAGTCCCCCCAAATTTAAAGACCCAATTCAAAAATGGGCGTCTGAAATGAACAGACACTTTTCAGAGGAAGAAATAAAAGCAGCTAAGAAGTCTATGAAGAAATACTCAATATTATTGGCCATTTGAGAGATGTAGATGAAAACAACACTGAGATTTCATCTCACTCCACAAAGAATGGCTGCTATCTCAAAATTAGCCAGAAACAAGTGCTGGCAAGGTTGTCGAGGAAAAGGAACCCTTTCCCACTGTTGGTGGGAATGTAGACTGGTATAGCCATTAAGGAGATGAGTGTCGAGATTCCTCAAAACACTAGGATTACAGGTTCTATTTTACCCTGCTATTCCCCTGCTGGGGATATACACAAAAGAATTAAAAGAATCCTTTTACAGTGACATATGTGCACCCATGTTTATGGCAGCTCAGTTTGTAATAGCTAAATCCTGGAAACAACCCAAATGCCTATCCATCAACTCTAGACTGGATAAAGAAGATGTAGTATAGTATTTTACAAAATGGAGTATTACTCTGCCATAAAGAATGATGAGACTGAATCATTTATACTCAAATTAACATACCTTCAGGATATACTCATAAGTGAAATAAAGAGGTTACAGATGTGTAAATATCATATCTTTTCTCTGGTATGAGAAATTTAAGTTGTAAATGTGTTCAAGAATGCATAATCAATATTGTGAAATAGTAAATATTCAAAGGGAAATGGGGTTTAGGGGTAAATAATGAGGAAAAAAATTGAAGGAAAAAAGGAAATAGAGCTTGTGTATATAAGGGCAGGGGTTGGTAGGGTGGGTAGGGGGAGGGAAAAATCAGAAATAGTCTGTCATACACTGGTACAAATTCTCAATGTGGAGTATAATTGTGATGGGTATATATAATGTAGCAATAAAATGTACCAATTAAAAAAAAGTGATATGCTGGAAATTGGACTTCGTACTCAACAGAAAACAGCCAAAGAATAACAAGAAGTCACATGTAAAAAAACAAGCTCAACAAATTCAAAATAGCATGTCAATGCATAGAAAAACTGATCATTTAATGTGCCATTTAAAAGAAAAAAAGACCAAATGATCTTGTTCCATCTCTAAAGGAATAATAAATCAAATAAAAATCATTATTTACTTAGTAAATACAAAGATAAAGCTAGCCACTCCCTTACAAGGTAAACTAGCCCTCAAACAAAATCATGAAAACTATATGTGCAGATGTGCATTCTATGGTCTCCAGAAATCAGGGAATCCAGCCAGATATTCTCAGTAGTTTGCATTATTTAAATGGAGTTTATTTTTTTAAACTAAATAAACAAATGTCTAGGGGGGCCAATCAAAAAGCCTCACAGTTGATCTTGTTTATACTTAGATCTACTAAACCACTGCAGGACTAAACACTAAGTACTTAGTCCATACCACTGAACTTATTTCCTTAGAGTTAGAACTTTTGAAGTTTTGGCTAGTAACTACAGAATGTCCGTAAACT
>PVIC010019504.1:0-20000 GCA_004025085.1 Thryonomys swinderianus
AGCATTACCTTTTTAAGTGAAAGAAACTAAACAAGTTTTTGTGAAAGGAGCTAAACTATAAACAAATTTTGAAGTAAGTGAAGATATTCTTGTGGATACTGCAAAATTCTGGCTGGGATTCACTACGGGACAGTTAGGAAAGAAATATACCTAATACATCTGCTAGGAGAGATAGAGTTGCAACTCTTGAGTACTTTTTTTTGCCAAGTTGAATATATTGCCCAAGAGAATAAAAATATTCTGGTCTTCTTGTGTTAAGTATATTATGTAAAGTCACATAGCTCTTTAACAACAACACTGGGATTTGAACCTTGATGTTTTCTGACTGTGAAATTCAGATTCTACCCGCTACGTTGGGGTGAAGCATGCCCAGTACTCCTAATATACAGTCATGGCCTGCACCTGGCTCACTGGATGGCTGTGTGTGCCAACCTTATTCACAGCTATTCAGCATGGACCTTCCTAGGTGGTGCACTTTAATGAGGGTAGAACAGTGATCCTTTTGAGAAGCCAATTATGTGGCTAGGGGAGTGGGCTAACATGTAGACACTGCTCTCAAGCCTAATACACACATCAGCCCACAACCTAGGTCAGACCAGTGACATCTTATCTCCATGACTATTGTGACTGGACTTCTGGTCAGGCATGTGACATGAACTGGGTCAACCCGAGTCCCTTCTTGAAGAGTTAATAAAATTGAAGTAGGAGGTAGAATTTCCTTCTTTTCTTCTGGAGGATGGAGTGGGATGGATGGGTGGACAGAGATTTTTGGCATGTGGGTCCAGGCATCCTGGAGGTTGTGTACCCTACCCTGATGTAGAGAATGCACTTTGAGGGAGAGAATGAAGCCAGTACACAGAGAAGCAAGGGCACGGGCTGCAAAGAAGGAGTCCTGAAGCACAGTGGTCCCCAGGGCTTGCCACTAACAAGGTCCAGTTCTATCTCCTGGGAGTTGTATGAATGATGTCTTTCACTTCTGTTATCTTGGGTTCAGTTGCTGTCACTCACATCTGGAAGCCCTGACTAAACTACTAACCTCTGACAAACATGAGAGATGGCTGTGGAATGGGGTAAAGGATGTGGGGTATGTAATCAGGTGGTTGGGTGTGATTTTGGGATCTGTTATTTTATCTGTGTGATTTTCAGAAGAGATAAAATTTCTTAATTTACTTTATTTAGTTGTGAAATGAAAATAATGATAATGCATGGTCTGCCTAGCATCTTGAGTTCTTTTGAAGACACATGGAAGTAAACTACATATGAGAATGGTATAGAATTCTAAGCATTGAATAAATGACCCTGCCCTGAGACTCCCGAGGTCGGCGTCCTCTAGCCACAATAGAGAACCTTCTGCTGTAGGAGATGAACAGTCAGTGAAAAATTGCCAGACATTTGAAGAAAGCCATCAGCGTGAAAGAGAAACGATAAATGAAACAAGCCCCTCCTCATGTAAAAGGAAACAGCTGATATAGTTATCAACAACACCCTTAAAACAACCAGTCTACTCAACATCTTTCAGGAGATAAAAGAGGACACTTATATCCATGAAACAAGAACAAGAAGTTGTAAAACAAGAGTAAATTATTTTAGAAAAGATCTATTAGAGAGTTGAGAAACAGTATCATCGCTAAAGTGCAGAATGGATACAATGAAATATTATCAACTTTAGCAGGTATTAGAGGCAGAGGTGGTGGTTTGAATGTAGTGATGGGGAAAACTAGATGTAGTCTCTGGGTTTATCTACTTACTAATCGGGGAGTAAAGGAGTCCTGCGTTTTATAAAATGTAGTGGAACACTAACTTGATTCTCTCTATGATTCTGGTCACAAAATGAGTTGGTCAAGAACCAAATCAAATTCAATGGTCAAGTTCAGTGTTGATCTTATGGGAAGACTTGGTTCTCATCCAGTTTGCTCTGGGAACAGAATCCTGCAGAGAGCTGAGTTCATGAACTGAGGCACCGCTGTAACTACGCCAGCAATTTGGAACATGAATATGAAGTTAGGAGGCTTATGAGGCGGGGCTTTACTTAACAGGCACAGCTTCCCTAGGGAAGTTAGGATCTCGGGGTTGGGTAGGAACTGAGCAGGTGAAAAGGTGAGAGTTGGGGGTGGTGGAGGTCGTGCGTATGAAGGTACAGAGACAGCTGCATGAAGGAAGGCCGCGTTGTGGGCCGGAGACCGCGATGAGGATTCTTCCGGAAAGCACCGAGGGCCAGAGCACGCCAGCAGTTTAAAGTTTAAACTTTAGTCTGGAAAGTAGGAAAACAATCTCTTCTTGCATAAGGGCTTAAAAATCCTCTTGCCATAACTGAGTAATCAGAATACTTTGTCTCAGAGAGGAAAATGCAGCTTTCAGGTCCAAGGAGTTTGAGGACTGCAGATCCCTCCGTCAGCATCTCGCCGAGCACAGGGGGAAGTGGAGCCACCCGTAGGAACCCAGGGACAGCAGAGCCCGGAGGCTGGCAGCGGGGCAGTGCTGGGTACCCTGCCATCAGTACTCTGAGCCTGATGTGCTGGTTCAGACCACCCAGGCAGCGGAGAGGGGGACAGGGCAGCCTTGGAAGGAAGTGGGGAGAGCATGAGGTAGGAGGGAGAGAGGGAAGGAGGCAGGGAGAAGAAGACAGAAAGAGACACGGAAAGAGGTGGAGGGGTTTAGTTCCTCAGAATCTTCACCGTTCTCTATTCCACTTCCTGTGAGGCCACACTGAACTCGCATTCTACTTCTTGGGTTTCCATGAACTTCCTCTTAAGGTTCTGCAAGCAGTCTCACAATGAATCCCACTTTAATCCCCAGAGTGAAAGGAAATAAAATAAAATAATGGTTTCGTATGTGCGGAGGGCGCCCTCTCTGTCCATGTATGAAGTCTGAGATGTGGAAACAGCAAGTGCTCTTCCAGGAAGAGGCTCGACATTCCAGCCTGATGGTGAAGAGCGACAGCAGAGAGACCCGCCCCTCCCTGAGCTGGCGAGAGGTGACCACCTGTTCTCTAAGGTGGAACCGGAACCCGACACTTTGACAGCCCTTGTGATCCGCGAATCAATATGCTTGCTACTCTGTGTGTAGCAGAGTAATACCTTCTTCAGGAAGATCCTGAGCCCATTTAAAATGTTATTGTAGAGACGAGAGATTATTGTCCCCAGATATATAAAACTACATATTATGTGGGCCAGAGGGTTAGCTCAGTGGTTCTGGCGCCTGCCTCCCAAGCGCAAGGTCCTGAGTTTGATCCCCGGTAACCACATATAAGGCTGGGCGTGGAGACACGCCCACCAACCATCAACACCGCATACCACAGTGCCGGGCGTGGTGGCTCACGCCTGTAATCCCAGCACTCGGAGGCAGAGACAGGAGGATTGCTGAGTTTGCGGCAGCTTGCCTGGGCACCATAGTGAGCTCAGGGCCAGCCTGAACTACAAAGCAAGACCCTGTCTCAAAAAGCAACAAAACAAAACAAAACAAAACCAAACCAAAAACTACATATTATGTGATAGAAGACTACTTGGTTAAAAAGTTGAAGAACACTCTTGGAGATGAAATGCACATTAGCATATCAAAGTCTCTGAGAAGTCCTGCAGCCAAGAATTGGGTTCAACTTTACTTAACCTAGTGTTTCTCCAACTCATTGAACTCCGCTTTTTGTAATGAGCACCTCTTAAAGCCCTGCTGGACACAAGTGGTATGAAGAGTGCAGTTGAGGAAGCACTGTTGCTAGTCCAGGAATGCATGTGCAGAGACAGCCGGGCAGAGTCCGTGGGCCATCGGACAAAACGACAGGGCTTGGAAAGAGGCTCACTGTGCTCAGAGATGCTGGGGTGGGAGTGAGGAGCCTCACAGGCCCACAGAGGAGGGGCAAGGTCGTTCAGGCGGCAGAAGGGGGCTGGTCCAGAGCACTACTGGGACCTGGGGAGAGCGAGTCAGGGCAAAGTGCCAGTGGGCTGTGGCTGCGGCGTGGTGGCGGCTCTGACTGGCCTGGGGATGATCTAGAGCGGGAGGAAGACTGGCCAGTGTGCGTGAGGTGGCGAAGGAGCTGGCCGGGTCACAAACGTGGGTTGCTTGCCTTGCCTGCGGGGACCCAACCATTGCTGAGAAAGGATTGGGCTGGGAATGAAGGCTCCCTCTGGCCAGAAAAATTTTAAGATTAAGATAAAAAATTAAAAATCATAATGAGTACAGCCACATGTTTGGGACAGCTGTACCTAGGTTGACTCTTAAAATCTAAGTTTTGGAGATAAAAGTGGATGAAACCAGGGTAGCAGATCTTCACAAAGAATTTTTTTATTGTGTCAACTGGGGTCCGGTCAGGAAAACAGAAACTTAACTATCTCAAGCAGGGTATTTAATGCGTTTAATAGATCACAAAGGTCTCAGACACCCAGAGCAAGAAGTGGTAGTAAGGTAATTCGGGGATCATCTCGGGCTACATGGGCACCCAGGGCTCCCTAGCGTCCTGAGTCACAGCCTCAAAAGTTGGGAGAAAACAGGGTCAGGAGGATGAGGAAGCAGAAAAGAGAGGAGGAGGAAAGGGAGGGAGGAGGAGAAAGTGAAGGAGAGAGGGACACACGGAAGACATAGTTCCTCCTTCCTATCTTGGCTGTCCTGCTAGTCAAGCAAAAGCCAACGGGAAGCCATCTGCCAAAAGGCACCTGGGAAATGCTTCCAGCCCTGTGGTCGGGGGAAGTCGCGGGCCCACACCCCGCACAGCTCGGTTTCTGTTGGGGCCAGTTTTGTACAGAGCTGTGTCACCGCAAGTTATTACTATGAGACCATTGCTCGAGTCCTAATAGGCCTGTCAAGCCATCACTGTAGGACCTATACTTTCTCTAAATTAACTAGTAGTTTGCCTAATCAGTGTGACTGTTCAAGGCTAACGTGCCCTAAAGAAAAACACACATAAATAAGTTTTCTCTAGTTATTCAAATCAAAGACAAATGTGTGTGACAAAGGAGTTTCTACCAGTAAAAATTATCGGAGGGGGAGAAAACCCACACTTGGAAACAAGCTAAATGTTAACAATAGGTGGTGAACTAGAAGAATTTTACCACATTTTGTAGTTATTACGAATAGCAAAGGCTGACACTGTGACAATACCTTTTAAACAGTGTATATTGGGCACCTCGGGTGTGCCAAGCACTGTAATTAATGATAGGCGTAAAGACACAAAGGGAACATGGTCCTGTTTTCCTACAGGGTCTGTTATCCCCTCGAAGAGACAGCCTTGTAAACATGAAAAAGAGTGTACAAATTACACAAGAAATTAGAAAGGCAAATTTTTATGTACACAAATTTCCCATAATGAACATGCATTATTTGTATAATAAACATAGTAAATTCTCATAATGTGGTTTTTATAACAATGTAACATGTATATAATTATTGGAAGAAAACACAAAAGAGTCAAAATAAAAGGGTGGTAATTCTACTGTGATATTTAGTTTAATGTCAACTTGGGGCTGACTATTCGGTGACTGCCTAGACCCCCACTTGGGGTGTGGGTGTGGGTGCAGTGGAAATGTGTAGTCACTCGACCCATGTGAGTGTTATCCTCGTAACACGGGTCGGGCGCAGACCTGGGGGCTTTGGGAACAGAAACAGAGGCTTCCTTCCTTCCTTCCTTCCTTCCTTCCTTCCTTCCTTCCTTCCTTCCTTCCTTCCTTCCTTCCTTCCTTCCTTCCTTCCTTCCTGGGGAAGAAGAAATCCTGCCTGAAAGCAGCAGTGTCTACCCCCGCTGAGAGTCCAGCCTGCACACACGTGAGGTCTGAGCCAGTTTCCTAAACCTTTGCCCCCCCCGTGGCCATTGGTTCTATTTTTCTGGAGAATCCTAATGAGTCCCCATTCATGATGAGTTCTGTTCAGGGGAGTGTAAGTCAGATTCGTGGGTAACTCCAACACAATGAGTCTTACACATCTTTAGCACGAATATATAATGTAAAGCATAAAAATCAAACACATACCAGGTGTGGTGGCTTACACCTGTAATCCCAGCACTTGGGAGGCAGAGGCAGGAGAATTGCTGAGAGTTCGAGGCTTGCCTGGGCTACATAGTGAGGTGAGAGCCAGCCTGAACTACAAAGTGAGAACCAGTCTCAAAAAAAAAAAAATCAAACACACATACAAATATAGTAAGTCCTTGGCTGTGCTATACTACTGTACACTTTAAAAAAATTTGAATCTTTATTGGTACATTATATATACACATCATGATCACATACAATATTGAGAACTTGTACCAGTATATGACACAATTTAATTCTCATTTTTTCCCGTTCCTCTACCCACCCTATAATCCCACCAAATACATAAGCTTTGTTTCCCTTCTTTATTACCATCATATTTTTCTTCTCCTTGTTACTTATCCCTACACCCCATTTCTCTTTGAATATTTTGTATTTCACAATACTATATATTATAGAGCTCATTTACATCTTTAGTTTCTTGATATTTATAGATCTGTGACCTATTTATTTCACTTGAGTATGTCTTGAAGGTGCGTCCATTTGAGTATAAATGTTTAAAAGTTATCATTCTTTATGGCAGAGTAATATTCCATTTTATAGAAAAACCACATCTTCTTTATCCTACTGTATACTTTTTTTTCTTTTTTTGAGACAGGGTCTCGCTTTGTAGTTCAGGCCGGCCCTTGGCTCACTATGTAGCCCAGGCAAGCCTGGAACTCAGCAATCCTCCTGCCTGTGCCTCCTGAGTCCTGGGATTACAGGCGTGAGCCATCATGCCCAGCCCTACTGTATACTTTTGTACAGTGAACACACAGTAGCACAACTATGACAAAGTCCAGCAGAAGCATGAACTGCTTCTGGTAATATTTGTAATTCAGGCTCCACTTGTGTATTTAAAAGCTTGCAACTCCAGTGTTGGTAAGCCAGGGGCTCACTGTACTGTTGCCGCTGGAATCCAGGATGCCCCTAAAGGCCTGGTCCATGCAGCTGTAGGGGGATGTGGAACTTGTGAGAGATGAGGCTTAGCAAGTGGAGATTAGGTCACCGGGCACATGCTGAAGGGCTGTTCCACTGTGGCTCTTCCTCTCTCTCACTGTGCTTCCTGGCTCCCGTGAGGTGAGCAGCCTCCCTGCCCTATACCCTCCCGCAGTGGCTGCTGTTCCTCAGGCCCAGAAGTGATGGGGCCAGGTGATCTTAGACTGAAACTTCTAAGGCCGAGAGCCAGAACAGACCTTCCCCCTCATTAAGTTGCTTATTTGAAGTATTTTGACGTAGCTGAGGAGCATGCCAAGTAAATTTTTTTTAAAGCTGCCCTTCATTTAATGCTGATTTAATCAAGTATAATTTCCACTTAGGCCTTTCTGCCTTTCCTATGCCTAGACCTTTTTTTGTTTTTAAAAAGTTGATGTAGGGTTTTTTTTTTTTGGTAAAAGTAGGAAAAGAGAAAGAAAGCTTCTGTCGAAGAGAGAGAGAGAAAAGGGACCTGAAAGTGAGTTGCCCGTAGCAGGCCTAGACTTCTATTGAGGGTCTTTTCTCAACCTTCCAACGACTTCTTTCTGCCATTACCCCACTGTGCACAAGGCTAATGACAGTAGCATCTAGTGGAGACGAAGGCGAGGATTTCTTAGCTTGTGTGTTTTTTGTTTTTCCTGCAAAAGGACTCCAAGCAAGGCCCGCGGCTGTGTCTAATCTGAGGCCTGCGCAGGCCTGTGCCCCACAGCTGCATTGCTCTGAGAGAGCCCGGGGAGCTGTGTCCGCCTGACTTGCGCAGGCAGGGGGATGGTGCAGAGTCTGACCCAGAGCAGCATGGAAGCCCCAGCAGCCCGGGGTAGCAGGCCAGCCACCGTTAGCATTCTTTTGTTTAAAATCTTTATTATTATTGTATATACACATCATACCACGACCACATTCAGTATTGGGGATTTGTACCAGAATGGCACAATGTAATTCTCAGTTTTCCTGTTCCCCTACCTATCCCACAGTCCTCCACCCCCTAAATTCATAAGCTTTGTTTTCCTTTTTTTAAATTACCATCACCTTTTTTCTTTACCCCTCATTACTCACTCCTCCACCCCATTTCCCTTTGAATATTTTCTATTTCTCAATAACCATCATACATTCTAGAACCGAGAAACCTTTAGCGTTCTTGTCTTCCTCCTAAGAGGGGCGTGGGAGTGCGGTCTCGCTGTTGCGTTCCCCGCTCGAAAGCGAAGGCAGTGCTGCGTTAGAGGTAGCGCTGTCAGACGAGGGCGGCTGGGGACCGGGCACTGGGCCGCAGTCACAGCTCGGCCCCTTTCTGGCTGTGCGACTGCATCCACCTGACCACACGGGGGTGTGACTGTTGCCTCAGCAAAATGATGATGGTCACGCAACACACTTGCAGGGCTGCGGTGGAGATCTTCCAAATAAAATGTGAGGTAGAGGGTCCTACAAACAGCCGAGACTCCTACTCCAACGTTCTTGAGGTAAAATGTCTTCGGCCCCAGATCCACCGTCCCGGAGGGGGAGGCCGGGCCCCGCCCCCCTTCCAGTCTGCCTGAGGACGCAGAAATGATGTTTGCAAAGAACACTGAACCCCTGGGAGGAACAAATAACTTTATAGTCTTTTAATATTGCCACCATGTTAGTAAGAACAACGCATTAATCAACTCTACAAATAAGTAGAGACAGTTTACCACCACAGAGAGATTTTATATTTGCAGCTATGCACTCTCCCCAGAAGGTAGGCAGACAGTAAATAAATAGCCTTTGAAAAACCTTCCCTTCTCTTGTTGAGAAGGTGGCCGTGTTCCCACTGGCACCTCGTGTTCTCCCGGGGCCGAGCACCCGATCGAGGCAGCGTCGTGTGTCTGCACGTGGATTCTCCGCTCAATGCAGCGTCTGTGGGAGAGTTTTGGTCCCACCCAGGCTTTCTGCTCGTGTCTCCCTCTGCTTCTCCTGCCTCCCCCAGCTGATGTGTGCTTAGGAAACGCAAACTAATTTTACAATTCGCTGGAGCAAAACATGATTAGAATGGTTAAGTCTGCTGCCAAAAATAAAATCAGCTAATGCATTCCATATATTTAGATTTCCAAAATTAAGTTGAAATGATGCTTAGCTCATCCAAAGTTTGGGTTGATACGCACCATCCCATGTCCCAGCTTGTTGACCTTACTCTTTCTGGCAGTGGAAAGTGTGGTTCAGTTGTAAATGGTCTCACCTGTCCCATATCCCAGGGCCATGTTTGTGCTCTTCGTCCCGCTGGGGAGACGGGCCCCACACTTCGTTCATGAGAGCGGAGAGAAAGCCACAGATCTGGGAGACGCATGCGACAGGACGCTCGCCTGGTTTCCTCTGAGCTACACTTCTTGCACTCCTTAGGTCTCTCTGTCCGGCGCTGGCACATGCTCAGGAGCCCTGCTGGGGGGGAAACCCTGAGCCGAGCCAGCTGCTGGCCTCCGAAGACGTACAAGGGAGCCCTGCATGCCATTTGCTGCCTTCAAGGAGCCCACAGTCTCTTTGGGGGGACAAGATTGGTATTTCGGCATAACATGTTCTGCAAAGTACAGTTAACTGCTAACTGTTGTAAGGAGAAATGAGAGGGAGAGGAAGAGAGAGAGAGACAGAGAGACAGAGGGATTGTGTAAACAGTGGCTACAGTAGCTTTCTTGGTGGAGGACATACCCAAGTCGGGAGATTAGTTCATGGGAAACAGAAGATGAAGACGTTTCAGGCGAAGGACCTGACGTCAGCCAATATGGAACCCAGAGACGTACAAGGTCCAGGAGCAGGACAGCGAAGAACTAGCCTGAGTGCAAAAGCAGCACCATGTGCGGGAGTTGTAGAAAGTAGAGGGGTCTGAAGACATTTGGTTGCAGGGAACAGAAAACAGTCAGATGCAATTTAAGAGCAAAGAGGACTGATGTTAAGGACACGGGGATGCTGTGGGCTCGAGGGCAGGGTGCATGGAAAATAGCGCCAGGATCCAGGAACTCTCCCCGCCCACCTCGTCGTCGTCGTCACTCCTGCATATGGACCTGCTCCTGCCCTTATTTGCATTCTCATATCCCGCCCCAGCACCCCGAGTTCGCTCATTTTCTTCTCCACCCGTTGGCTATCGTTCCATTTCCATTCTGAATTCCTAGTGGATAACAAACCTGCTTGTCTCAGGCCTGGTCCAGCTCCTACACGGTGAGGTCATAGACACGGCAGTCGGTGGCTCTCCGCGGGGAGGCGATGAAGGCAAGCCCTAGAAAAGGAAGAAAAGAGTTGCTTCGAGACGTAAGAATAGCTAGGATAGGTCTCTTGCGTTTTGTTCTTCCAGAGTCACTGAGGAACACCGCGTGAAAATATTTCAGTTGGCTGTGGTTCTGCTGCGTCACCTGACTCTCAGCAAGCATGGAAAAATCCAGATTTTTTTGAAGCAGAGAAATCGGGTTTTGACCATTTGCTTCATAAGAAGCACTACTGGCGTTTGGGGGAGCCATACCACGTTGGGTTTTAGCTTTTCCATTATGCCTCTAATTCTCCTCGTCCTACCTTCAGTGGACCTGTTCTCTTGATTTGGGGACCGTCCTGCAATAGCACCCAGGATCCCTCTGCAGGGTGGGTTGGTAGGTCCTGGCAGGAGGTGTGCAAGGCAGTCGGCCAGGGGCTGCCCACAGAGTAGAACGTGAGCTTCCTGCCCGCGAGGACAGGCCCTGAGGTCCCCTGTGTGTCCACCCCATGTTGGGCACGGTGTCTGTCAAGTGCAGCTATCAGCGGATGCTTATCGTGCCGAATGAATACGTGGGTTCCCAGATCTAATCAGTTCGTAGCCAAGCGGCTGCTTAAGAAGAATACAGCTTTAGTATAAATAAGGGAAACAATCAAAGAACGTGTCTGTCCCTGCAAACGTCTCATGTGGCACTACTTCTTCCGGTCCCGTAAGAGCTGGGGAACCCCAACTACTCTTCAGTTCCAGGGCACACCTCGAGTTCAACCGCCTCAAACACCTGAGACTTACTTGCCTTCTCTTCCCGAAAGGGAGCCCCGGGGAAGCTGCTCCTCAGTCCCTCCGCCTCCTTTGGATGAAGCAGGGAACTGTTTGCAGGGAGTTGGGAGAAACGCCCGTTTTCCCTCTGACGGCCTGGGCGGGGGCGGGGAGCTGCCCACCCTCCACCTGCGTCCCCGCTCAGCCCACCCTGCGGAGCGGCAGGCGGAGGCGGCCCGGGGGTGGCCCGCTCGGTGAACTTCTTGCCTTCCACGAGAAGAAGGCAACAAATGAGACAAAATGAAAAATATAATGATGCATATTATATTAATCATCCTCCCTTTTTCTGACACAATAAATCTTCTCTTTAAACTCATGGTAGCGATTGCATCATCTGGCCCTCTCCTCGAAACGGCACAGATTAAGATAAAGTGATAGTGCTGTGTCAAAAGAGAGCTTTACTGCCACACTTGGGATACAAAGAGAGAGGTTAATTTATCATCGCTGGGGAGAGCTGACAGAAGAGAGATATACTACCGAAAGGGGATTTAGCACAGGGCCAAGAAACTTCACACTATTTTTACCATCTGTCACATGCTCTAATAAAGCAGGGCAAAATATGAAGAAAGGAAAAATGAACTATCAAACACTGATGTAATGCAGCCCATAAATCTAATTTAATTACTTTGCATGGAGACAGGTCCTCGAGTCTGTGTGAATATACTGGATTTTCTTGGCAACTTAACAACTAAGTGTTTTAATAACATCACACTATAATTTATTCTGCTTGAAACACAAAACCCCTTTTGTGAGAGTTTCATTTTTGAGAACTGTTAATTTTTTCGGCTAATGTCAAAACTGGCATAAATTCACATGTGAACTTGAAGCCTGACTGTGAAAAAGGCTTAGGTTACTGCATGCCTTTTTACTGTTTGGCACTTTCCCCCCTTCTGCATGCATTAGAAATAATTGGGCTTTGTTGATGACTTAGGTGAGGAGCGTTGTCTCGCAATTAGATTTTAATATAATGACAAAGGGTGTGTGAGGGGGAAATCTTTGTAAAATATAAAGAGGTAAGAACATGCAGTGGGGGAAGAAAAAGAATCCTCGTCCTGCGGCAGAGTGGCCGAAGCCACCGCGCGGTGTTCCCGGAAGCTGCTGCTCTCAGAGCCACGAGAATTCCACCCTGGGGTTGTAACAATCCCAGGACCGAGGGGACGCGGGAATGCAGGTCTGCCTAGAGGGAGCCACCGGGAGCAGAAAATAAATCAAAAATAAAATTAATATTCATCGAGTGTCTTCCCGAATTTGGATGCAGTTACCGAAATTATTGTTAATAACGAAAGCTATATATCAAAGGTTATAAAATTCATCTGTGCTAGGACACTATTTTTTTTTGGGGCTTTGTTCTGAACCATTAAAGATGACATATTGCATTTGTGTGCCTCTGTGTATAATAAGATACATTTAGGTCTGAATCTAACCTAAACTGGCAATTTTGGCATTGAGCTCAGTTCGTGAATGGGGTCCGTGGCAGTCCAGTCCAGAGGAGGTCGGCGGAGCCATCCGTTCTCCCATGACCTCACTCCGCGGGGCAGGATGGATGGGTGATTAATTTGTTAGATCATCAGTGATTCATGTTGGAAAAATAAAACTTGGAGCCTCTTGACAAGTTCAATTGAAATATAATGGGAAAAAGGACCAAAAAGCTCCTATTCCCCGCCCCCCCCGTAAAATCCCCAACCCTCGTACCGAAGGGAAACTCAATGTAGAGACAGTTTGCGAGGTTCGTTCTTGTTCCCTTCAGCAGCACTTAATACATCCCCCCTCTGCGGAGACCTCCACGGGACACTCGTTGCTAGCACCGCCGCCCCCGACAGAGTGTGCCTGAGGGTTGGGACAGGTTCACGGAGGAGGAGGCGGATGCGAAGCTGGCCTTGATGTGGGGTCTACGTACAACAGAAGCGACTCTTCTGGAAAATTCTAGCGCGTCTTAGACCTTCAGAAATTGACCACAGTATTCATATGGGCGAATATTTATTGAATGCCACTGGTGATTTGCTGTGTGTTAAATATCTGGAACTATTCGAGGGCCTTGAAGCCAGGAAACTGGCAAAGGTTTTCTTTTAGAGGAGCCCTTTCCAATCCATTCGTCCTCATTCTTATTTCTGCAGTTCATACTCCCAGCTTCAGACCTGGAAAACACTCAGTTTTTGTGGTTTCTTGCTCTGCTGAGTTTGTGTGGGAGAAAAATATCCAGCCTTGAACTCTGAATGGAGCCTGGTGTGAAAAGCAGTGGTTTTCAGTTGTGGACATTCAGATGCTCTCACTGGTATTTTTAAAGACTTCCCGCATACTCTTTTCCTGACCTGGGGCCTGGAATGGTGAACGTAAAAACTGAAAAAGAAAGAAATAAAACCGCCATTATTTACTTATGAAATGACTTGGTTGTAGACCCACAATCCAGCTGCCTTGAATTAGTGCACAAATTGAAAGTTTGAAGAGTTTCCTTTTTGGCATTTTGATTTCCTCATCTGAAAAATGGGGATATTAATAACCCCACCTCCTGGGGTTGTTGTGAGGATTAAGTGCTTCTACGTATGTAAAACATTGAGCAAACAAAAATGATGGCTGCAATTATTATTTTATTATCATTATTTTGATTTCAGTCCCTCTCCTTCTCTTCCCTTCTGCATTTCTAACTATCCTTCTCCCACGCTTCCTTGGCCCTCCCCCCCTCCCCCCAAAACCCTTCCCCAACCCTCCCCCAACCCCAGTGTATTTTCCACAGAGACCTACAAGACTCCCTTTCATCCCGCCTCCCCCTTCTGGCCCAGGTGCAGACTGCAGCCATGTGATTTTTTTTTTTTTTAAACTGTCTTCAAAATAACCAATGTAAACAACACACAAAAACAAAAATGGCCAACAGCATTACATCCAAGGTGACCGTAGTCATTTTCTGGAAATGAAGCTTATTATAATGAAGTACTCAGCAGAAACAGAAAGACAACCAAACACAGGGTGTGCTAAAGGGCAAAAGAAAAAAAATTGCAAAGGAGTCTGTATGCTCCAAAGCCTATGGTTTTTTACAGTCAAAGGAGGCAGGGAGTGGGAGATGTACTTGGAGTTTAAAAGCTAGCAAAATTTATAATATTATTTCCTTTAATCGGTAACTGTTAGCCCGACACAAGGTGAACTTGACCTCTCTTAGAAAACAATTGTACTTGAACTCTCCATGCTACTCTGCGGCTCTCCGGATCCTTCTTGTACCAGGTGCTTGTTTTAATCTTGCTGGTCAAGATGACAGATCGTTTACATTAACAGATCATGTGGGAGCACCCCAGGTTTGAGCGGTGAGTTCTTGCCTGGTTACCCCGGCAGCCAAGGAGGAGCTGGAGCCAGGCCCTAGCAGCCAGGGGACATCCACAGACCACACTGGTCCCTGGATGGCACCTTGAGAGGTTTGCAGCTGTAACTGGGTTTTCAAAGATTATCGCCATATTCTTCACAGTTTCTCACTGTGTTCATTCGTGGACTAATCACTCAATGTTTGGTGCTCTGTCCTGTGTGCCGGGCCCCACCCTTAATAAATACTGAGTTAGGAGAGGACACAGCTGCAGCTCCTGTATAACACAGTGTGTGAGTGCTTTCTGATCAGAGTCCGAAGGAAGCTCTGTGGGGGAGGAGATGTCTGCCTTATGGAGGAGAGAGGACAATTCTGAGGCAGGCCTGTCTGAGCTGGGGATAGAAAGGTGAGTAGCATTTGTATACAGGAAAGTCAAGCCAGTTCTGTGATTCTGGGGTCAGTGTGTGCTCCAGTTTTCTCTTAGGTCACGAGCGGGTGGAAAGTGAGTTAAAGAGTAGTAGATCTCTGGCTTCCCATTTGTGTAGACTTTGCTCTTCAAGTCCAAGGGTCCTGGGAGCAAGGAGCAGGAAGTGCTACTGGGCTGTATCTGTCTGCAAAGACACTGGCTCCAGAGGAAGGTATTGCGAATGTCTTCCGGGGTCACAGGAGAGACCTTGTGGATTGATGCCAATGTGGATAGTGTCTGTGTGGCTAAGGTGCATCTGGAGAGGGGCTGAGACTCCCCACTCACGGCCGAGCTCTTCTGCTCACGTGAGCACAGCACTGTGGAAGCATCTCCAGGCCCAGGTCCCGATCACACCTGGGTTTACTGGACACCCCTCCTGGGCCACGGCTGTTCTTAGTGCTTCCTTGAGCGCTAGCAATGCTCTTAGAGAGGAGGCCAACTGTCCTGTCCATCTCACCAAGAAAGAGCTGCAGCACAGACACGGGCATGGCTCGCTGCAGCCCCCACAGCTCTAAAGTGGCAGAGTGGGACCCATCCTGTCTGTCCTGGAGCCTGGACTCTTGGCCACTGGGTCATGTCAGCCAAGAGCAACTAATGCCACACGCCTGCTCAGCGAGTGCTTCCCTAGCACACCGTTTCTGTGAGGTGGGTTTTAACTGTTTCACAGATGTTGAAACCGGGGGTCAGGAGGTCAAGCAGACAGTAAGTGATGGAGGCTGCATTTAGACTCAGATGAGCCCAGCTTCCAGCCTGATGTCCTTTCCTTTCCCCCTGGTGACTTTCTAAACCAGCACCTCAGTGGCAGCTGCTCCTTAGCCTGCCGTTCACGAAGGCCCGGTCCCCCGGGAACGCCCTCTCCACTGCTGCCCAGGGGCGGCGCTGACCGTGACAGTGGAGGTGCTGTTTTCTGGACACCACGGCGGCTTTGCTGTCCAAGCTTCTCTCTCAGGAGGGCGGGTCCAGAGCCCCCTCTCCTGACTGGGGGGGATGAGTCATAAATTTAAGGGCTGCCTCACTGTGATGTGCCTCAAAAGCCAAAGTAACCTGTAATTGTTCTTGGAAAAGGCATATGCAATAGATTGCTCTGAATGGGCAGTTCCTATAATGTGTTCTGAGCTGGGGTTTAGCAAACATTTTCTATAAATGGCCAGAGAGTAAATATTTTAGGCTTTGTGGGCCTGAAGGTCTCTGTCATAACTACTTAATTACTACGTAATTTTTTTTTTTTTTTTTTTTTTGCTTTTTGAGACAGGGTCTTGCTTTGTAGTTCAGGCTGGCCCTGAGCTCACTATGGTGCCCAGGCAAGCCGCCGCGAACTCAGCAATCCTCTTGTCTCTGCCTCCCGAGTGCTGGGATTACAGGCGTGAGCCACCACGTCTGGCATTGTGGTATGCGGTGTTGATTGTTGGTGGGCGTGTCTCCACACCCAGCATTATATGTGGTTACCGGGGATCGAACTCAGGACCTTGTGCTTGCGAGGCAGGCGCCGGAACCACTGAGCTAACTTACTCCAGCCCATTACTACGTAATTTTACAAAAGCTGATATATGAATGAACTAACATGGTCATATTCCAGTGAAACTTTATTTATGGTCACTGAAATGTGAGCGTCACACAGTTTTCCTGTGTCATGAAGTATTTTTCTTTTGACTTTCTCAATCACTTAAAAATGTAAAAACTATGTTTAAAAATCACAGCAGGTTGGATTTGACCTGTAGGCTGTAGTTGGCGTGGTTTGGATTATAAAATTTTATTTATCTGTTGTTAGGAAATACAGTGTGTAAATCGAACCACAAAAGACAGCTCTTGCAAAGCATATAAATATATGTTTCCTGTTTCTTAGGGGAAGAGTCCCTGTGGTAGAGTCCTGGGAAGATTCTCTCCTCACGGAGCACAGCGGCGGGCAGTTCCAGCCCACCAAAGGCGAGTGACCGTGTTCGCAGGGGACAGACCGCAGGTGCCCTCCTGGCTGTGGACAGGGGTGCTGATCGCTCTCTCCAACTCCTCGCTCTACAGAAGTGTTTCTGAAGGTCCCTTGAGGAGTTGCAGGAACTCCTTGGGTTTCCTCAAAACGAGCTCAGACAGCCTCCAGGTGTCTGAGTAAGCTCAAAGTAAAAGCAAAACTGAGACTTGGAGGTGTGTGGGTACGTTCATCAGCTTGACTGCCATAGCGAAATACCACAGATGCAAATAACGGAAATTTATTTCCTGCAGTTCTGGAGGTTGGAAGCCCAAGTGCAAGGTTCTGGCAAATTTGCATCTAGGCGAGGGTCCTCTTCCTGGCTTGCAGGGAAGGGGGAGGGGAGAGGAACAGGGAGAGGGAGAACGAGGAGGGGGGAGGAGGGAGAGAGAAGAGGGGCGAGAGGAGAGAGCTCTCTGGGTTTCCTACAAGGACACTAATCCTATCTCAGCAGGGCCCCTCAGAACCTTGTATTTCCTAATCACTGTCTTAGAGACCCCAACTCCTAATTCAGCCCCATTCGGCCCTAGAGCCTCCACGTACAAATTTCAAGGGTGACCTACACATTCCAGCTATAAACTCAGGTCAGGATAGTCCTCCAGGACCCCCCAAAGCCCCATGCCACTTTCTTCTCCCGTTTGCTGGCTTGTTCTGTGGAGTTCACAGTGTGAACAAAAACGTGGTTTCTACAGCACGGCTTCCTGTCTCAGAGGTGACTCCTCCATCCGCCGCCTGGGCCTGCTGCCCCTCGCACCCTCTCCTGCCTCAGGGTGTTAGGCTAAAGGAGCAGAGAAGACACGGCTCTCCGGCGTGGCTGGCGAAGGCTTGCCGTGACCAGCCTGCGGGACGTGAGCAGGGCCTGAGCCTCCCGGGCAGGGCACTGGGCGCGGCCTCGCCCTGGAGGACGGGGCTGCCCCGGGGCCTGGACCGTAACTCCCTGGCCGGGAGTCCAGGGGCCCCAGAATGCCCTCCAGGACAGACAGACTTCTGTGGGAAACCCGCTCTGTGCCCGCCTGCGGATGGCATGGCCCGCTGGCCCCCGCGTGCGGAGTGACTGGCCCGGGACCCGTCGCAGACAGTTCTGCCGTGGGAGTCGAGCGCCTCCCCTCCCGGGCAGGTCCTTGTTCCGGGCTCCTCACCTGGCCACGTCGCTGCCTGACCCTCTTCTCTGTCTCGAGGGGCGATGTGGTGTTAGGCAGATGTAGCCTGGGGCAGCAGGACACAGTGGTGAGGAATCCAGACCCCGGGGACGCCTGGTGGGGTGACACTGTGTGCGAAGATGGGGTGGCCTTCGCTTGTCACTGTAATCGGGAGCCCTTGGGCGGGGCGTGGACTGGGAAGGGCCAGGTCCCCAGAGGCTGCTGCACCGGGCGTCTGAGCCTCTGCCGTGCCCGCCCTGCCTCCGTGCCCCTGGTGTCCAGGGCCTGCTGGCCGCTGTCCGTCCCTTCGCCCGGCATGTGGCACTCCACCAGGGGGAGGGCTCTCGGGCTGGCCCGTTTAGAGCGAAGCGAGTCTCATCTTTGGACCACGTTTCCAGAGGCGACGGAAGTCTCCCCAGTCGGGCAGCCGGTGACACAGAGACACTGTGACATTCACCGAAAGTGGCCGAACGGGACAGCTGCTTGCTCTCCTCCCTCCGTGCGTCCCCTGAGGTTGGCTGGGGCTCGGTCCACCCAAGCTGGCTTTCCTGGTTCTGCCTGGGCGGGCCTCTGGCTTCTCTTATCTTCTTCCTGGGGTCGGTGGGATGGCTTCTGATGCGTCCCGCTGACGGTGCCCGAGGTGCACTGGCCGGGAGAGCAGGACCTGCCGAAGCGGGGGCCAAACTGCTCCGCCGCTCAGTGGAGACCTCAGGCCCCGTAAAGGGTGCAGAGTCGGCCGGCACCGCGGACGGTCGCAGCCCCTCGGCTGAGTGTGCCCCCAGGCCCCTCCACGCCTCCACAGCCCCGCTAGGAAAGTCACCCCGAGCAACCGAACAGTGTCCGTGGAAGGTCTTGGCCCTTGTGGGCGTTTATGCGGACCCCCGCCCCGGCTTTGGCACGTGTGATGCAGCAGCACAGCGGTGAGGTGGGGTCACCCCGCGTGTCCCTTCCCCACATTCTGTGTCCCCATCCGCCTTGCTTCCACGGCAGGGGGAGCCCACAGAGCTCTCCCACCCAGGGACGCGTACGTCGCTGTTGGCGGCTGGAAAACCCTGGGACGGAAATCCTGGGAAGACAGCAGCTACCGCGGTGGGAAGCGCAGCCCGGCGTCGCGGCGATGTCAGTGTTTGCAGCTCTGTGTCTCTGTTTGGGCACACGGAGCCCGCAGCGGGTGGGCGGTGGGTGGGAGTGTGGAAGGCTGTGTTTGTGTGCGTGTGCACTGTGCTCGTGTTTTTGCCAAGATGCCTGTCTCAGTCACGCTCAAAAATCTGTCTTCGTAGGCTGGGAACAGAAAGAGGTTTTCTGTATTAGACAATATTATCACCAAACCGGTTTTGTTTTTTAAATGTGAGCTAAGCGAATCAGACCTAGTCCAGACGTACTTAGGGTGTGTGCGTGTGTGTGTGTGTGTGGTGTGTGTGTGTGTATTGCTGGTGCTGGTGTTCTTTTACTGTCTCTAAGTGCGCTGAAGCCTCCTAGATTTAAATTGTGCTGCAGTGCACAGCTAGGTAGACTGGTTCTTGGTGAGTACGTACGCCGTGCAGTCCCCTGAAGTCCTCGGGGCATGGACGCATAAAGGAGATGGTAGATTAGGTTAGTGGGAAGACATGTAAAACTGTACCTTTGTGAGAAGATTAACGGCGGGTGGCAGTAAGTTGCTGACGAAGGCACTTTGTGGGAGAGTAGGCCTCGGCTTCCAGGCCGCATCTGTCTCTGCTGCTGCTGTCTGCGGCTGCCCCGTGGCAGTGAGGGCTCCTGGGCTCCTGTGTCTGCGCCTCCGTCCTCCACCTCGTCCGTGACGGCCAGCCTGCCTCACCGAGCCCGAGGTCCTCAGTGCTGGGGAGCTGGGTGGGGAGCCTGGCGTCACCCTGAGCCTTCCTGGGGCCTAGCCGAGCCAAGGCGGGCTGCGCCCTCTCGGTCCCTGCCCGTAGCTGGCCAGTTCCTCCGCCAAGCCCTCCGTGGCGACGGTGGTGCCTCACGCCTCTGGGCCTCCGTGCAGGGAGCAGGGCGCCAGGGCCCCGGCATGCTTCGGGGCTTGTGGTTTGCAAGTCAGGGATGCAGACGTAGCACTCAGGGCGCACGTCACTCCCTGTGAGCGCAGGGACAAGCCCTGGTGTGGAGAAGCAGTTCTGCCGCTGAATTCTCCCGTCCACTGTTGGAGCGAGTTCTCGGCTTTGTTCC
>PVIC010019504.1:25000-30453 GCA_004025085.1 Thryonomys swinderianus
GTTCTACAGCCTGAGCGCTGGGCCTGCCTGTGAGCTGCTGATTTAGACCAGAAGATTTTATGGTCCGAAATGGCTTTAAAATTTGGAATTACCCAGAGCACATTTTAAACACTTCAATTGCCATCTTCATATTTTGTAGTATTTGCAGTTCACCTTAGTACAGCTCTTGTGCTGTCTTCCTGGCACTTCCCTCACTGCTGCACCTCTCTGCAGGGCCCGCGGAGGCGGCCGGGTGGTGGCTTTTGTGGCCCTTGGAGAAAAGGGCTCGTGAGTGCCTCAGCCCGGCTCCTGCTGTTTCAGCCCCCTGCCAGGTAGTTCCTCTGAAGATGTGCGTCCAGAACCTCGGCACCTGGCGGTTCAGAAGTAGGGCCTCTGGAAAATGGGACTCTAGTTGAGGTGTGGTGGGTCTCGCTGAGGGAGATGAGTGTCCTTCTAGGAACAGCGCAGTGCCCCAGACCCAGGAAGGCGGGCCTGCAGAGCACAGGCAGCTGGGAGTGACGGTTGCGAGCCGTGGGAGTCGAGGCGGGGGCGAGTGCTGGCTGCTGGAGGGGCCGGGGGCCTCCCTGAACCTCCGGGGGTGCACAGGCCTGCTGGCGCTTGGCTTGAGACTTCGGCTTCTGGAGCTGTGAAAGGGGTTTCTCCACTGCTTCAAGCCACTCAGCTGTGGTCATTTCCCAAGGCACCCCGGGAGAGGGACGTGGCCCCGTGAGGTCACTTAGGACCCTGCTGACCTCGTCCCAGGGCCCAGCGCCCACTTCCGTGAGAAAAACCAGCAGAGCCCTCCATTGCCTCCCTTTGGGCACGGGTGTGATGGTTATTTGGGGTTCCTTTCCTGCCGGTGGCTCCTTTCCTCTCCTGCTGTGGTTCATGTTCTACCTCCACGTGTGTGCTCCTCGCTGAACCTGTGTGCTGAGGCCCCCTGGAACAGCGCGGGGGGCGGAGCCTGGGGTTTTTGTCAAGTGAGCACTTGCCGGGGGCGAGCCCGTTGCGGGCTGTGCGAGTCCATGACAAGGGCTGTCAGTGATGCTCGGTGTCCGGCTCACGCTTGAAGCTCTCTGTCCCTGCCCCTTCCCAAGCGCTCGTGCAAGTTCTCCCCGGATGCTGGGGCCCTCCGAATCCAATGAGGCCCCGACTCTTTCTGCCACCAGCTGTGCCGCCTCCCCCTGCCCTGTCCCGCTCTTTTCATCGTGGGGCCTTGCCCCAGTGGGCTGTCAGAGGGGTTCTGCACATTTTATACCTGACAGGGTCTCTCCCGGAAAGCCCGGAGGGAGACACCGTTAAAGTGTTTTATGTTGGGGAATAGCTTGGTTTCTGTGCAATAAAAGGCAAAGGCATTGAGCAAGCTCCCAGGTAATTACTGGGACCGAGGAGATCGCTTCCATATGCTGGGTGGGTGCTCGGAGGCCGCGCCTGCATCTGTTCCCTTTGTTCTGTCACAGAGCAGAGACAGGAGGGGGCCTGACCTCCTGATAAACCCTGAACAGAACCCTCGGAGAGCTTCAGGCTGGAGTGTCGCAGCCGGGTCAGAGGGCAGCCACATCTGGCGGAGGGAGGGCCTGCCGGGGAGTGGGCGGCGGGCAAGGGGCCAGGGTGCCCCTTTCTAATCAATAAGCTCGACTACCAGAGGAGATCAGAGACCCATTCATTAACAAGCTCGTTAGGTGATTGATAGGCTTAATTTTCCTGTCAAATGTGGACTTCCCTTGTAAACATGTCAACTGAGGAAAGTTCAAGCTTGTCACGTGGATTTATGGCTGGAATAACATGGAGGTGGAAAAGAGGGGCAGGTCCCGGGTGACCCAGGCTGGCTGTTTAGAAACGTGAAGGCTGGTGATCCAGGTGCCCCCCAAACCCTCCTCTTTTCCTCCTCCAGCTGAGATAACAACCAAGGCCTGACTGCTCATTCTCACGCTCAGAGGAGTGACGATGACCACTCCCTGCCCTGCAGCTCTGCCTGGACCAGTCGCTTCCCCACTGCGCGTCCGGAGGGACAGCTGGCATCGGAAAGACTCACAGGTTGTGGCGCAGAGAAAGTAGATCTCCTTTTCCTTTCTAGCTGTCCTGGAAGATCAAGAGTAAATGGAAATAGGAGCTGAAAGCACCAGGACTGTGTCATAAACAAGTCATCAGCTCCTCAGCGATCTGGAAAATTGCCGGTGGCACTTGGGGGACAAGTTGGAGAGGAGGGAGGTGGGTACAGGGGGAGCAGCTGGCTCAGAATGAGCGTTGAGGTGGCGGAGGGCAGCTGCTGCCTGATGGGTGGTCCTGGGAGGGGCGCTCCTCACAGGCCCCAGTTAGTGCTGCTGGTTAAATCAGCCGAGCACAGCGACACTCCCCAGATGGATAAGAAACACAGCACGGTACAAGTGAGCACTGGGTAATTGAAAATGCGTCCGGATCGGCTGTTGTCCTTTAGTGTTACGAACACAGGACATGTAGCAGAGAGGCTCCCTAGGACCTGGCCTGCCGTCTGCTCCAGCCAGCAGCCAAGGAATTTGGAAGATGTCCCACGTTAGTCTCGAAATACCTTTGGTCTTGTGTCCCAGTTACTCTCTAGTGTGTCTGTGACCACCTGGGAGCGGCCTTGGTCCCTCCTACCTTTTGGGTTTCCAGTGGTGCCTGTGGAGCCCTGGGCAGCACAGCCACTGCCTTGGGCTGGGCAGCACCAGGGCCACTGCTGCCAGCTGGAGCCTTCTGTTACATGATCACTCATGGACTTGGTGGCTTCAGGGGCCTCTTCACAAGGACCTCCGTGGAGGGAGAGTTAGGGCAGGTTGTCTCTAGATGAATTCTCCATGGCAGTTCCGCTCCCATCCATACTTTTCAACTTGGAGAGGGTAGGTGAGTGCTCAGCACGCTACTCCAAAACACAGACCCTGTAGGGTGCCTCCTAGCCTTTCACGCCACAAAAGCTCAGTATCGGCTCAAAAGTATGTCACTTCTTTGTGCACTGATTGGGATAAATTTTAAGGAAAAGAATAAGGAGGAGAACCTTGCTACTCTGGTGGCTGTCTCTCCTTTGGTGTTCTCTGATTTCTTTTTCTTTTTTCAGAGTTGAAAATTTGGCTCTTTATGTGGGCTTGCCTTCTCTCTAGGATTCTCGAAAGTGGAGCAGTGTTGGCTTTCCATCACTGTAACAAAGTACTTGACATAGTTTACAAAGAGGAAAAGTTAATTTTGGCTCATGGTTTTAGGAGGCTCAGTCCATGGTTTACTAGGCTGTGGGGAGGAAGAATGGAATGGTGGGGGCCTACATTTACCTGGGAGCCACAAATAAAAGAAGGAAGTCCCAATATTCCCTCATGGTCACACCCCAAAAGCCCTAAACTCCTTGTACTAGGCCCCAGCTCCTAAAGGTTCTACCATCCCTTAATAGTGCCATAGTCTGGGGTCCAATCCTTTAACATATATACCACTGGGCGACATTCAAAATTCAAACTACAGCAGGAATATCAGTTTGAGCACTTACTTGGAGCCCTACAAACATCTCTTTGAACATCACAAGCAACTCACGTTTCTGGCCAGGCCTACTCAGGTGGTAGCCTGAATGTCACCATGCTCTGGGGTTTGGGGCTATGGATCAAGCCATGATGGCTGCTAACTGTATGAAGTGGCCATTTTTTTGATGCAGTTCTCAGAACTCTTTTTTGTCTTTGGTGTGGGATCTCTGGACACCTAGTAGTGATGATTATCTGCAGTATTTTTAGGTTCAGACCCATAGGAAATTTTTCTTTTTTATATAACAGATGATATAGAAGAGAAGCTATATGATTACTATAATACTTTCTTGAATGGAGCCTCTGAATAGGTGCCAGGACCAAGTTTGGACACGAGCAAAAGCCCAGTTGGAAAGAGCTGTGTGGGGGTTGGGATGTCCACCCGTCCTGGGGCCTTTCTTGGCAGGCCACCCAGACTTCGCTTTTCCGTTAATGCATCAAGGCCTTGACCTGAGGTCTGGGTGGGGCCTCCCCACAGCCTATTGCTTTTCAGCCTGTGATTATTAATTGTTATTATTAAAGTAATATCCATTATTTATTGAGCACCTACTAAGTGCCAGGGACAGTCCAAGCTCCTTTGCATATGTTCTCTCATTAATCATCACAATAACTGCATGGAGAGGGAACCGTTGTTTCTGTGTACAAGTAAAGAAGTGGAGGGAGAGAGAGAGTAAGCGCTTCCTTCCACCCTCCTTGCCCTCTCCTGCTCCCCTCATCTTGGCATCCCAAACTCCTCCACAGTATGGGGTTTCCAGGGCAGCAATAAGTACTTCCCTGTGGTCAAGCAGCCTGTGGTTTTCAGACACAGCACCTGTGTTCAGAATAGACAACAAAGTTTTTGCCTGGTGATGGGGCCAGAATGACTCTCACTTGTGCTTTGCCTGTGTGTCTTAGTGTGGCCACGGTTGGCTTTTCCTGGAAATGTGTGGATTCTTCTCTCCTGAGTGGTCTGGGCAGGAGGGAGCAAACATGCCTCTTGAATGGTTTCCCAGCCTTTAGAAAACACAGGAAATCTCCAGGGCTCTGGTCTGCAGCTCCTCGGCTGGAGACGCTGCTTCTTGATGCCTGCCAGTGCTTGATGCAGCCTATGTCCAGATACCAGCCCCACCTCGCAGGACCTTGTCTTTCCAAGAAACCCGAGGGGTATTTCAGTTCTGAGGAATAAGAGGAAGGTGTGCACTGTGCTTGGTAAAATGTTTTCTTTCAACCCTGCTCAACCAGCTGTGCCCTTGAACCTCAGCATGTTCATGATAAGGGAGACTTTGATCGACTGCCCTGTTTCAAAGAGATGAGGAGGTTCTTTAGTTTGCAGGGAACGCGATCCCTGTCTGCGCTGGGAAGTCCCGAGCTCTGTGGCTCTGGTTCTTGCCCCTGGGAACTGGCAAGTGAGATGAATTAGAAGCCTGGAGCAAAATATTTGGTTTCATGCAATTTAGTTTCTTTCTGCTACTTGCTTAAAATTCTGTGGAACAATTAAATCTTAAAAGTGTCTTGCAGGTGCCTTAGGGTCCCTTTTCTTTCAAGACTATTGATCATATTGGGTATTACTCACAAAAGCAAGTCTTTTGTTTTAGTTTCTTTTCTTTTTTAACATTTAATAAGACCATTTGGTTCAAGCCCAGAAAGAGAAAATTCAGAGAGAGAGACAGACAGACAGACAGACAGACAGACAGAGATAGAGACAGAGAGAGAGAGAGAGAAGGAGAGGGGGGGGGAGAGAGATACGGAGAGGGGGGGAGAGAGAGAGAGAGAGGGAGAGAGAGACATCCAACTCCAGAAATAGGTCTTGCAGATAGAAAACCTCTCACCTAATTTGTCAACAACCCTCTCAAGGTAGGCCTTGAATTCAGAGCACTAGCTGGGCCTGGCAGAGAAACAGGAAGGCAGGCTTCATGTTTCTGGCCTTGGGTACCATAGTATCACTGGGCTAAAACAGCAAACACCCCAGATCAAAAA
>PVIC010019505.1:0-30479 GCA_004025085.1 Thryonomys swinderianus
GCCTTATCTTCAGACCTTCTTTGCACCAACAGACAATCCCGACTCGTTTCTCAGTTGTGGATGTGGGCACCGCTGGTCTTGGGCCGCAGGCAGTCTGATGCATCAACCATCACTGAGTCTGAGATTCCCCTCCCTTGTCCTCCACACTCAAGGGGGAGAACTAAGCCCTTAAATAGTTAACTATTAATCAGGAAAAAGACAAGCACCTTCTGAAAATAAAAAGTTCCTTTGGCTATTAAACAACCAAGGTAATCAAAGTAACAAGACTATCGGCTAGCTATTGCCATAAAATAAACTGTCAGCATAGGCCCCATCTTAAAGTTTTTATTTCACAGTTATAAAAGGATTCTTTCCTTCTGATTGTTATTACACGGGGAATCTCTGTCAATTGATGACCCACAAGAAAAGATTTAACTAGTCTACTAGCAGCTTCAAACCTCAAAACTGTAAAAGGGTTAGTGTACCCTGATTTAAATGTAATCACCTGGTGTTTATCTGTCTAATGTGTATGAGAGAGCCAAAGGACCTGTAACTTTGTGTATGAAAAATACTTTTTCCAATGAAGAATTAAAAAAAAAAAGAGAAAGAAAAACACTTTTTTCAGCTCAACAATTTATCTTCATCTTCTTCGTTTTTTTGGCTCAATTTCAGATTTCCATGGAAAACCTTTTGCATAGGGTGTTAGGGCAGCCAAACTCATTTCTAACACTACCAGACAGTGACAGGCTCAAGGGTTACATATGAATAAAAGCCCTGAAGTTTGATAACATAAAAGTCCCATATGATTTAGGTTAATATGTATGTTTCTGTGTTAACTTTCAGATATATATTATACTCCAAAGTTCTATTTAAACTAGCATAAACAGGACATTATCTTAAAGGCTTGCAGTTCATATAGTTTTACAGTAGGCTAATTTAAATCACTGGTAAAAATGAAAGTGTCTTCAAGTTGGTAACATTTTCATTCAAGTTGTTAGGTAACTAAGTATCAAAAGATTGTTTTTATAAAAGCAATGTCGGGCTGGAGATTTAGCTCAGTGCTTCTGGGGCCTGCCAAAAAGCAAGGTCCTAAGTTTGATCCCCAGTAACCACATACAACAATACCAGGCATGGTTACTCATGCCTACCACCACATCAGTACCACATACCACATTGCTGGGCATGGTGGCTCATGCCTGTAATCCCAGCACTCGAGAGGCAGAGGCAGGAGGATTGCTGAGTTCAAGGCTTGCCTGGGCTTCATAGTGAGCTCAGGACCAGCCTGAACTACAAAGCGAGACCCTGTCTCAAAAAAAAAAGAATAGAAAAGAAAAAGCAATGTCTACTGTTGTTTTTCTACAGTAACTTGAGCTTTTCCTTATTTTCTTATTATTTAAAGATAATGCAGATAGCTTAAAGTGTTTGTTATGATTTGGTTCTTATGAGTCATCTAGAGAAACTGTTAAGATATATTTAAGTTGATTATAATTAAAAAGTTAAACTTTCTATGGCTAAAGCAGTAAGGTTTCCTTAACATATTGAAATGCTCTAGATTTAAAACCAAAACCCATGTTCTCATCAGTAGGCTTTTGGTTACTTAAAAAAAAATCATTTTAAGCATTGCAGATTGTTACAATTTGTGTCTAGATGTTCCCCCAAAGCCTTCACGTGGTCATAGATATGGCTTGGCAGAGGTGGCTGGATTTGGAGTGCATGATGCTGAATCAAGGGTGTGTGATTACTAAATTAATCCACTGATTGGTTTGGCATAATTCTGGGTAGGATTAAGGGTACCTCAATCTGGGTGTGAGTGTTAAGGGAGCCATGCCTGGACAAAATATGAGACGGAAATTCCTACTGCCACTTGTTGCCTGCTTGCTGCCTGTCCTGCTTGGCCATGAAGAGTTTCTCCTCTGTGATGCCCTTCTGCTACCTACAAACTGTAAGCCAAATAAACCTTTCCTTCTTTAATTTTGGGTTGGGTATTTTGTCTCAGTAACGAGAAAATTAACCAAGACAAAGATTATTTAAATGTTGGCTTGAAGAATATTTTCTGTGTAACAGTTCATGACAGGTTAAATATAGAACTGTTGAGCGGGCATGGTGTCTCATACCTGTAATCCCAGCGTTCAGGAGGCAGAGGAAGGGGGACTACTGTGAATCTGAGGCTAGCCCAGGCTACATAGTGAGCTGAAAGCCAGCCTGAACTACAAAGTGAGACTCCTCCTCAAAAATGTAAAACAGGGCCAGATATTTAACTCAGTGGTTATGGTGCCTGCCTCCCAAGCGCGAGGTCCTGATTTTGATCCCTGACTGAGTTTGATCCCCCGTAACCACATACAGTGCTGGGTGTGGTGACTCACACCCACCAGCAATCAATACCACATACCACAGTGCTGGGCTTGGTGGCTCATGCCTGTAATCCCAGCACTTGGGAGGCACAGACAGTAGGATTGCTGAGTTCGAGGTTTGCCTGGGCTACATAGTGAGCTCAGGGACAGCCTGAACTACAAAGTGAGACCCTGTCTCAAAAAAATAAATAAATAAAAATAAAACAATAAAATAAAATAAAAAAATAAACAACTGCTAAGTCTACTTACTGTATTTGGACATACATGCTTACATATAAAACATACATGCTTAACTTCAAAGTTAAGTTTGCAGAGCCCAGATTACCTGTGGTTAATACATGCAAAGTAACTAACAGGTGCTCTTTTATGCAATATAGTTAAAACACAATTTGACACCTTTTAATTGTGTCCTGATATTTGAACTTGATTTATATCTACTGGTTTTGATTAAACATTTTGCAATTGCTGGGCGTGGTGGCTCACGCCTGTAATCCCAGCACTCGGGAGGCAGACACAGGCGGACGGCTGAGTTCGAGGCTTGCCTGGACTACATAGTGAGCTCAGAGCCAGCCTGAACTACAAAGCGAGACCCTGTCTCAAAAAGGAAAAAAAAAAAAAAAGAATGTCATATTTTGCAATTGTATGATATACTTGTATATTAGATGAGTCTATTTGTAGTCGTTAACACGGTTCCTAAACTTAACAGAGCTGTAAAGATGTCCCTGATTCTTGTCAATATATTTACACCTTTAAAAAACCTGTTAAAGGAGCCTAAAATTTGTCTTAAGAGAAATAGCTAGACTTCTATACAGCTGTGATACCAAGTATTCTTAATCTTATGGTGTATTAAATGGTACATTTGTTTCCCAACTATACAGGCTTTCAAACATATGAAATTGTAAAACATCTCGTGATTTTTAGCTAAAATTGTTTATGATGATAAACTTTTTAGGCTTAAGCATCTTCCTTTCCCTTTTGTCCCGGCTATCCATGATGAAATGTGCTTGCCAATTCAATGTTGGACTGAAGCCAGCCAAATGATGGAAATAATATTTTCAAGGTTTATACTTAAGTGACTGTTATTTATGTCACGCATGTGTTCTAACAGAGATGCTCACAATACCGTGCAATTCAAGCAATATGATTCTAAAAATTAAGTTAGACATTAATAGTCTGTAAAGTACATCTATAAACAAGTACATTCTATTTAAATATCACTCCAGTCACGGGACATTAAAGATAACACATCAGGTAAGAATTCCTTTATGTCATTTAATATTTTGTAATTAGATAACAGTAACTGGCAGGTTATTCTACACTAAAATAGGGATTTAAATATTATTCATAAATGTTACTATGATTGTTATGCTAAAATGTTATCTTGCCCTTAATCTCAATTTTTCTCTATAAAACTTGGAATTGTTATCTGTTAACATTCCGCAGGGCTTCAACTTCTAAGACAACTACGAATGGTAAAGAAATAACAGTTCAGCACTCGGGAGGCAGAGACAGGATTGCTGAGTTCGCGGCGGCTTGCCTGGGCACCATAGTGAGCTCAGGGCCAGCCTGAACTGCAAAGCGAGACCTTGTCTCAAAAAAAAAAAGAAAAAGAAATAACAGTTCATTGGTCATATACATTTCAAGGTGATTAACACCATAAATAATGCCCATTATAAAACCCAATATTATAACACGCAATATTATAATACCCAATATTATAACACCCATTATAATACTGATGTAACTTAACTTCTCTTGTGGGTGTTCAACAACTGAGATTTGGAGACCGGAACTAGAAAGATAACTGGGCTAAGAGGATAGCTAATGTTTCAGCTGTGGCCCTCCAAGGCCAGCAAGTTAACAGAACATGAGGGAACCTTTCCACAAAATCCTCTAACTCTGGTAAATCACCTAAGCTCCCAAGCAGGGAAATTGTTGGAACCTATAGAACGAAAGTCAACTAAGTTGTGTGCCAAACAGAAGACTGAACAGTGAGAGGTCTCCCAGGTTTTCTCAGAAAACCACAAGGCCAAGGTGGACAGTGACCGATGTTAGCAGGTGACCCTGACAGAGAAGACAAGAGGCTCTGCACATGGTTCCAAAAGGAATTCCCAAAACATGACCTATAATAGATATCAAGGAATGAATACTGATTAACATAGATATCACTTTAACTTGGTCTTAAAAGACCTAGCAGAAAAATATAACCAACATGTGTAAGAATAATGCTACAGTAATAAATGATAGGTAGAGAAAGGGGGTTCACCTACTGCCCCCTGCTGACAGTTTCCAGCTACACCCGTAGCTGGTCTTTGTTATGGTTCAATGAGATTAAAAACCACAATAGAAGCATTAAGAGCTCAGCAAGAATCTTTAAATTCCTTAGCTAAAATGGTCCTTTGAAAGGACCAAACTCTCACTCTTCTTATATCTAAGAGTGAAAGGCACAAATAAATGAAATTTGTTGTCTTTAAATAATTCTGATATGGAAAAGAAAAAAAATCTTAAAAATATCAGACTTAGGGCCAGAGGGTTAGCTCAGTGGTTCCGGCGCCTGCCTCGCAAGCGCAAGGTCCTGAGTTCGATCCCCGGTAACCATATAATGCTGGGCGTGGAGACACGCCCACCAACAATCAACACCGCATACTACAATGCCGGACGTGGTGGCTCACGCCTGTAATCCCAGCACTCGGGAGGCAGGGACAGGAGGATTGCTGAGTTCGCGGCGGCTTGCCTGGGCACCATAGTGAGCTCAGGGCCAGCCTGAACTACAAAGCGAGATCCTGTCTCAAAAAGCAAAAAAAAAAAAAAAAAAAGAATAGTGTCTGGATTGGCTGTTTCCCCCAAGCTGCCTTTCCATTCTAGTGTTCATGCTTTAATATCTTGGAAAATTTTGTTTATTCCCATTGGGCAGTGTAAAACTCCAAATGATTATGCAGATGGAACCAACAATGTTCCAGAATCCTTTTACCAGGATACACTAGATCAAACTGGTATTGGGAATTATTAACTGCTAAATTTCAAGATGATTTCTATGCAAGGCCCCTTGGATTAGCCCTGGAGAGAAAGCCCCAAATTCACCTCCCTGCACTGAACTTTTTAACAAAGCAGCTAGACTGAAACTTGGTCCTTTCTCCCCTAACTGCCTTGTTAAGGGTATCTCTTCAGAAGTGGAACATTATTGGCAGCTTAATTAGATAGAAATTAACATACAATAGAGGGGGACCGTGTTTTCTACAAGGAAGTCAGTGAAAACTACACCTATCAGAACTGTGGCTTGAGGCACATCTGAAGAAGGCAAAGCTTTAAGATTAAAGTCACAGGGCTGGAGATTTAGCTCAGCGGTTCCAGCGACCGCAAGGCCCTGAGTTAGATTCTGGTAACCACATACAATGCTGGGCATGGTGACTCATGCCCACCAGCTATCAATACCACATACCACAATGCCGGGCGTGGTGGCTCACGCCTGTAATCCCAGCACTTGGGAGGCAGAGGCAGGAGGATTGCTGAGTTCGAGGCTTGCCTGGGCTACATAGTGAGCTCAGGGCCAGCCTGAACTACAAAGCGAGACCCTGTCTCAAAAAAAAAAAAAAAAATTAAAGTAACAATGGCCAGACTTGCATACCTCCCTGGAAGATAGAAACGTGAGATGATACTGCAATTGGTATTATTACCTAGACTGTTAGGTTCAGATATGCATTAGACACCCAGACAGCCGACAAGAACCCTTGGGCCCATCCTTTTCCAAAACAGTCCTTAAAAATCTCATATAAGCCAAAGTTAATGATGTCAGTCATATACCTTCGCTAAGCATCCAGATTCCTAATGGATAGTATTAGTTAAATAGCTACATTTGTAATCTTATTGATTATAGTTTCACCCATACTATACTCATCTTGTGATTTTGCACCCACTGCATGATTGTGTTGTGTGTTCTTGGAGAAATGACCTTAGAGATAACCCACTGGGGACCCCTCCTATCTTGCAGGAGCTATTCCCTAATAAACCTTTCCTACTTTAAAAGGGAGGGAGGAGACACTACTGCCTTTAAAATAGAACTATCAAACTGGGAAGGAGTTAATATAATTTCCCACCATGAACCAAGCACAGTGGCAAAGAGGATGAAACCCAGTCTGGGGAATTCAGTAACTTAAAATACTGTCTCAAAATAAAAAGTAAAATGGAGGGGTAGGAGTAAAATCTGTGAAGGCTGTAGGTTCAATCCTCAGTACAAAAAGGAAACAGGGCACAGAAGAGGTATGGAATAAAATAAGCCCCCCAGAGCTAATTCGAAAGTCTTAAAATTTGAAAGGTCCCATTTTTACCAGAGAGAACAAATATCAAAGTATCTACACCAACAGTTGTAAGCAACAATTTCAAAAAGCTGGACTAAAAACATCCACAGGCTTTGGGGGAGAAAGTGATGCAACTATTAACTACAGAAAAGAACAAATTAACATTAGACATCACAGGAATACTAGAAAGCAATGGAACAAAACTAACACAAAAGTAGGTAACACAAAATGTTATACAGTCTTCTATACCCAGCACAACTATCAATCAAGCATGAGACAAAATAATTACTTTCGCCGGGCGTGGTGGCTCACGCCTGTAATCCCAGCACTCGGGAGGCAGAGACAGGAGGATTGCTGAGTTCAAGGCTTGCCTGGGCTCCATAGTGAGCTCAGAGCCAACCTGAACTACAAAGTGAGACCCTGTCTCAAAAAAAAAAAAAAAATTACTTTCAAAAACATGGGATCACATAGTATTTTTCCTGCCATCCTATCTGAACTTGGGTTTTTCTTTTGCTTTTTTTTTTTTTTTTTTGCAGACAATGTCTCACTATGTGATCCAGGGTGGCCTCAAACTCATAGGGATCCTCCTTCCTCGGCGTCCTAAGTGCCAAGATTACAGACTTGCACCATTACGCCTTTCTGAATAAATTCCTAATGTTCTTCACCAACCTGGTACAACTGTGTACCCCTGTAATTTCAGCACTCAGAAAGCTAAAGCAGAAGGGTCCCAGGGCAGTCTGGGACAAGATAATGAATTCAAGGCCAGCCTGAACTACCTAACAAGAGTTTCCGAAAGAAAAAAATGTTCTTCAACAAAATGAAGAAACCTAAATTAGAAAAGGCAACATGGACAACGTATCTTAAAAGGCAAAAAGCGCCGGGCATGGTGGCTCACGCCTGTAATCCCAGCACTTGGGAGGCAGAGACAGGAGGATTGCTGAGTTCGAGGCTTGCCTGGGCTACACAGTGAGCTCAGGGCCAGCCTGAACTGCAAAGCGAGACCTTGTCTCAAAAAAAAAAGAAAAAAAAAGAAAAAAAAAGAAATTTAGATACATTGAGAGCCAATTTCAATCAAAACAAGAAATGAAAAATTCTTTGGGAACAAAACTGTACAAATCATGTATTAGAATAAAGTGGTATTTTTGAGTAATTGATGGTATGTTAAAAAAGGAAATACATCTGACTCTGACTAGCAACACATACACTGTAACCTAAAAAAAATAAAATTCTAGAACACAACTCGATACTTAGAGATTATTTTCAACTGTCAACCCTTAAGACAGGCCTTCCTTAACTACACTACTCTTTTAGTCTACTTTATCTTTATTTCTCCAGCATCACATGTATTATTACATCATTGATTCTATTACATTCTCACTTTAATGCTGCTGAAGCCAGATGTACTGTATTTTATAATCTGAAACATTTACAACTACTGTCAGCCAGATGGCAGCCTTGCTGTGGGGGGAAAAAAAAAAGACACCCTGCAGAAAAATATTTCACTGAATAGCTTATAAAAGCACCAACATCAAAATGCCTCGGGTCAAACAAAAGACAATTTTTACTTGCTTTCTGCTTATCTCTACTATAACATCCAACATGAGGCATTAATTTTCTTTTAATATCCTCATCTTTTACATTCCTAACATGACTAGTACATACCAGACATTTAATCTACATCACATTTTAACATCTTTGAAATGGGATGAGACAGAAAATGGACTGCCTTCTTAGTGTATACATAACAACATCAAGTCTTAGAAGCAATGACACCTAAAATTTGAAGAAACTCAGTAATAAAAAACTTGGAGAGCCAGACAGTGGCATCTACCTGTAATCCTGGCACTTGGGAGACTGAGACAGGAATTTGACTTGGTGGCCAGCCTGAACTACATAGTGAAACATCTCAAAAAAACAAACAAAACTGAGAGTAAAATGGAGACAACAGTGAGTGAATCAGCCATTCATTTCAAAATATAACTCTAAGTGATGATAAATTCAAGAAACAGAAACACAAGTTTAAGGCCAGGGGGCAGCCACATGCCTAAAGTACCACCAAGGCACTGAGAAGACTGATGCAGTTTGGAAAGGTAACAAGATGTTGACTCAAAGAAAACAAACCCCACATAAGTACGCTTTGTACTACTTTTGAGTTATGGAACTAAACAACTGAGAAATGAAAAATGTGATTGCCTCCTCAAAAGGCGCTCAACCAGTTGTAGTGGCACACATTTCTAGTTTCCAGCTACTCTGGAAGCTGAGGGGAATCGTCTGAGCCAGCACAGCAAACACAGTGAGACCTTGTCTAAAAAAAAAAAAAAAAAAAGAGAGAGGGAGGGTAGTAAATACTTTTCACTGTGTGACAGCCTATATACTATTTTACTTTTATCACACGCTTTTTGGGACAGGGTCTCGCAATGCACTTAAGGCTGGCCTTTAACTGAGTATATAGCCTAGACTGGCAGCCTCCCGTTGCGTGCACCACTAGGGCTGGCACTCACACTTTATGAACCCCTTTTAGAAATCAGCACGTTTCTGTCTGCTGCTGACAGTTTTGCCATTTCGGTCATTAGAAAATAAAGGGAAAGTGAGAACGGTTTATATATTTATTTCTGCCACGGACCGAAAACTTGGCCACCTTTAGTGGAACTGTAAACTGTCCCTCGCTGAAGTACTCCACCCTACCGGGCACTCTTTCACCTCTCTGCTCTGCCTACCGACACAGCAAAAGGGCCATCGCGGCGCGGGGCAGACGGTTGCTCCAGGTTTCTAAGAGCAAAAGCGGGATGAGGGAAGGGAAGAGGGCTGATGCCTAGGGTGGGCAATCGCAGTTCGGAAAACTGTGGCCTGTCCAGACACAAACCTGCCTACCGGAACCCGGACAGCAAAAGCACCCCAGGGCCCGCACTCGTCTCCACAAGAACTGAGCACTCCCCAGAGGAAGTCAGCGATCTAGGGAAACCCAAACCTCTCCCCGGCAGGCAGCAGGCGGGCGACTCAGGCCCCGCCCTTCCCTCTAGGTCCAAACCAGGCGGAGTAGGACAGCAAAATGTCACAGGGCCTGAGCTCAGCGCGCCAAAGCAGGGCCCACCCCCGGAGGACCCGGACGCTCCGGGCGGGTCCCTCCCCTTCCTCCCCGCGCGCATGGCCCATTCATTCTCGCAGCCGCTCCGCACACCCACTAGACGCTTTGTCTACAGCCGCCGGAAACCGAGGCGCGCTCCCGAGCGCGCTCCCGAGCGCCGCTCAACGCACCTGGGCCTGCGGGCCGCCGTGGCGGCGGCAACGGCCCTGGATCCCGGGGTCCCGGCTGGCGCTCCCGCTCCGCTAGTCCCGGAGCACACCCCGCTACACCCGACCGCGAAGGGGCAGCGGCCCTCCGACGCCTCGCGACCCCGGGGCGCCCCGCCGCCGGCCGAACACCGAGCACTCACTTGAGCAGTAGCTGGTCGTGCTCGGCCTTGCACTTGCCCAGCTCGATCTGCAGCTTGGCGCGCTCGCGGGCCGTGTCGTCCAGCGCGCGGCGCGCGTCGGCCAGCTCCGTCTCGTACAGCGCCTTGAGCCCCGTGAGCTCGCGGCCGCGTACCTCCTCGCGCTCCGTCACCTGCAGCTGCAGCGCGCTGTTCTCCGTCTCCAGGCTGCGCACCTTGTCGATGTACACGGCCAGCCGGTCGTTGAGCTCACGCAGCTCCTCCTTCTCCTGCAGCCGCGACAGCCGCGTGGGGCTGAGAGGCGTAGCGGGGCCGCCTGTACGGCTGCCCGGCCGCGGCGCCACGGGGGTCGCGGTGGCCATGGCGGGCGATCGGCGGGGAGCGCGACGGAGGCTCCGGGTCGCGGCCGCGGGTCACGGCGCGGAGGGCGGCGGGGGCGACCGATCGGTCATACAACGCCCTTTGTAAGGAGGCACGCGCTCACACGAGGGCGAGCGAGCGAGACGGAGGCTGAGTAGGGCGCGCAGCCGCCGCCGAGGCTCCCGCCGCAGCACTTTGTTTCCTCTCAGGCAGCGCCGAGTGGCGGGTACAGGAGGCGGAGCGGGAGGGGCGGAGGCGGAGAGGGCCCGCCGCACGCAACATGGCGGAGCCACGTGTCCGGCACCGGCCAATGGGGCTCGGGGGCGGGGCGGGACATTCAAACTCTGGCCCCCGGCGACGGTCGGCTCTGCGCGCTGTGGGGCGTGGCCGGGCCGCGGGACGGAGCCTGCCAGCCGCGAGCTACGGGCGCCGCGCCCACCCCCTCCCGTTGCCCTCCTGAGCCCTGGGGGTGGGGCCTGCGAGTGGCGGGAAAAACGGCTGCTTCCGGGGAGGGGCCGTGTTGCCCGCCACCGGGGCGCAGGGAAATTCAAACGTAAACTTCCTAACGGCCGCGGGCGGGCTGGGCGCTTCCACCAGGCCTGCACCCGCCTGCGCCGCGCAGCCCCCCCCCACCTCGGGCGCGAGCTGGGCGCGGCCCGGGTCGGTTGACAGTTCCCCCCGCTCTGGGCTGCCGGTCCCCAGCCGCCCTGCGCTGTGGAGCTGGACTTTTTTCTGTTTCGAAACTTCACCCCACTTGCAGATGGATTTTTCACTCAAGCTGCGTGCGACAGGACGGCATTTGAGCCCAGGGTTTTAACTAATTCCAGAATCTAGTTACAACTCAGACAAGCACGTCACACAACCTGTTAGGAAAGCGTCTGTAAAGTAAGTATAGATTAGTTACGTTAAGGACGATAGAAATGGAGACCGTTATATTTTTAAAATATTAATCAAGTCACATCAGAAGAATCAGTGAAGGGCCCAGGGCTGCATTTTTATCCTGGGAGTTTCTGGCTTGCTGAGAATGGTCGTTTCCTTGTTAGTGCGTCAGTGTCCTGATCTAGTACCTAAAACGTCTCGTTTCTTTGCATCCTTGAGGATCACAGGAATTTAAAAGCTTCGGTTTTAAAGTTGGTGTTGGGTATTTATAAACACTTAAGTAGTTTACCACATAAAGTTTAAATAAAAACCACAGTCATATCTATCGCTGCCAAATACTATCTGGTACTCATCGTAACCCATGTCGCCTATCAGAAACCAGTGGAATACTGTCCAGTCCTCTTCATGTAATTCCTGGAATATCAACACCGCCAATGTTTTCCCCAGTGAACTAGAAGTAACTAAGAGTATGAAAGTATTGATAACCGTGGTTTCAGATAAGGTAGCTTGCTTTTTCTATACACCTTGTCATGGCACTTAATTACCTTGGTTAACCCCACCAAGCCTCAATATATTGTGCCATTGTTTCTTTTGTTTGCATTTCTCTTATATGCACAACTACCTCATCACATATACAGAATTTAATTGGCATTTGCTTTACTTTTTGTATGTCATTTGCATCCGGAATAGAAAAATATCAGATACCTAAGAGATCTGAGAGGAAGAGGCCCTTCCTAGAATGGAAACTACAAGAGAGAAGGATAATGCCGGACGTGGTGGCTCACGACTGTAATCCCAGCACTCGGGAGGCAGAGACAGGAGGATTGCTGAGTTCGCGGTGGCTTGCCTGGGCACCATAGTGAGCTCAGGGCCAGCCTGAACTACAAACTGAGACCCTGTCTCAAAAAGCAAAAAAAAAAAGAGAGAGAGAGAGAGAGAAGGATGAGAGCGACTGAAAGAAATGAGTAACCCACTTTGTCCCAGGAGAGGTGAATGGCAGTTGGAAGATAGCTTGAGTACACAGTGTAAACACATGGAGTAGCCAGGGCTGAAGCACAAAATGAAAGAAGAGGGCCGGAGATATAGCTCAGTGGTTCCAGCGCCTGCCTTGCAAGCGCAAGGTCCTGAGTTTGATCCCCAGTAACCACGTTCAATGCTGGGCATGGTGACTCATGCCCACCAGCAATCAATACCACATACCGCAGTGCCGGGCATGGTGGCTCACGCCTGTCATCCCAGCACTTGGGAGAGAGAGACAGGAGGATTGCTGAGTTTGAGACTTGCCTGAGTTACATAGTGAACTGAAGGCCAGCCTGAACTACAAAGTGAGACCCTGTCTCGGAAAAAAAAAAGAAGGAAGATTACTGCATAGTGTTTCTTTAATATGTGAAGCTGAAAGGATGAAGAAATAACTGAATCTATGGCCATTTACTAAGTCAAGTCATTACTCTTAATGTGCTTTGCAAAATATCTTTTCACTTACGAAAGCATAAAGATAAATCATGTTTCCTTAGGTTGACTATCTGGACTCTCATAATTCTCACTTCAACTTTTCTTTTTAGAAAACCTAGCAGTTTTGTTTTTTGTTTTTTGGTTGTTTTTTTTTTTTTTTTTTTTTTTTTTTTTTTTTTTTTTTTTTTTTTTTTTTTTTTTTTTTTGCTTTTTGAGACAGGGTCTCGCTTTGTAGTTCAGGCTGGCCCTGAGCTCACTATGGTGCCCAGGTAAGCCGCCGCGAACTCAGCAATCCTCCTGTCTCTCCCGAGTGCTGGGATTACAGGCGTGAGCCACCACGTCCGGCATTGTGGTGTGCGGTGTTGATTGTTAGTGGGCATGTCTCCATGCCCAGCATTATATGTGGTTACCGGGGATCAAACCCAGGACCTTGCGCTTGTGAGGCAGGCGCCAGATCCACTGAGCTAACCCTCCGGCTCAAAAAAAACCTAGCAGTTTTATACTATAATATTTTTATTATCTTTACTAGGATTCTTTTCAAATGCAACTTGTGGAATTTATATACTGCTAGCTGGGGATGGCAGCTCACACCTGTAATCCCAGGTTGAGGCAGGAGGATCACTGGGAGTTCAAGGCCAGCCTGGGCAATATCATGAATTTGAGGCCATGCTGAACTATGTAGAAAGATCCTGTCTCAAAAAAGTTTATGGCTGGGTGTGGTGGCTCATGTCTGTAATCCCAGCACTCAGGAGACAAAGGCAAGAGGATTGCTGTGAGTTCAAGGCTAGCCTGGGCTACATAGTGAACTCAATGCCAGTCTAAACTACTAGTGAGGCCCTGTCTCAAAAATAAGGAGTTTTCTGGGCCAGAGGATTAGCTCAGTGGTTCCGGTGCCTGCCTCGCAAGCGCAAGGTCCTGAGTTCGATCCCCAGTAATCACATACACTGCTGGGCGTGGAGACTCACACCCACCAACAATCAATACCACATACCACAGTGCCAGGCATGGTGGCTCACGCCTGTAATCCCAGCACTCGAGAGGCAGAGACAGGAGGATTGCTGAGTTCGAAGCTTGCCTAGGCTACATAGTGAGCTCAGAGCCAGCCTGAACTACAAAGCGGGACCCTGTGTCAAAAAAAAAAAAAAAAAATGAGTTTTCCTTTTTTATGTTCATTCTTTACTAGGTCACTTTGTTACCTTGTATCACTTTGTTACCTTGTACTTCTGCTGAATAGTAATTTATTAGCTTAATTCTTCAGCCTTAAAAATGTAACTCCTTCTAAAATACCTTCTCAACTACCCTTCATTTTATGTTGCCTGTAAGATTCAGTTTTTAGGTTAGCCAGACAAGGTAAAGACACTGTCTAAATCCTGCCACTGAGTTCAAGAAAGCAGAAGACAGGAAAATGTAATAGTTTTATAGTTGAAACAATTCAATAAAAGAATAAAGTTTCAACCAGATATCTTTTCCACAACTTTGGGGGTCATTCCTTCCAAGACAGCCTCATCAGACAAGAGCTCCTATCTCAGCTCTTAAAATTAATTAGAAGGTGTGACAGATTTGAAAATAAAGATAATTTGGCTAGATCAGTCCCTTCCATCTCACCATCTTTCCATCCTATCACCCCACCCCTAATAAAAGCCTCCTGGTTAGACAAGGAAGGACTTTCTACTCAGATGCACCATGCTACTTTCTCATGCTGGGTTGAGATGAAGTTGGAGGTTAAGACTGCAAAAGTAGAGCTGTTTTTGTGTCTCACAGAGGAGTACCCGGTTCCTTCCATCTTGACGCAGCAGATCGGAATTGAAAAGTAGCTTTCTCTACAACTATAGCAGTCAGCAGCCTCGAGAAAATCATAGCAAAAGGGTAAGAGGAGCACCGTGTGGAAAAGCCTAGTTTTCTGTGGTTTGGGGTTTTGTGTGTCACTTGGCCAAATCAGGTACCTACATGGGTTATTAAATATCATTCCAGATGTCTCCACAATGTGAATGGATCTCATCCAATCAGTTGGAGGCCTGCGTAGAACAAAAGGCCACTCCAGCGCAAGAGAGATTTCCAGTAGCCTTTACACTTGAGCTGAAGCATCATTTCCTGACTCTAATCGTCCAATTTACCCTGCAGATTTTGGAAACCTAAAAGGCCTTCCTAGGCACATATGAATGGTACGGAGGGGCTTAGGAGGCCAGCAAGTTGGAATGACTGACTGCTTCAGGAAGGATCCAGACTGACAGAATAATGGTCACTGAGACACGCAGAACTGTAGGCACCCCACAGAAGCATTGAGGATGGAGATAACTTTGACCAACATACCTGAGAATGGTGACGAGTCATGTCTAGAAAAAGCCAATGCAGAATGGAGACAAAGACAGAAGATACAGTTGTCCTTATATGAAAAATATCACTGGACTTGGAATCAGCCTAACCAGGCTAACAGGGAAGAGTGAGAAATGAGTGATATTGAACTTGTGCATGACTGTCTTGGTTACTTTCTCATGGCCTTGGTACCAAAATCTATCTCAGTTATTTTCTCATCACTGAAATACAATACCCAACACAATGAAGAAAGGTTCGTTTTGTCTCACAGTTTCTAGAGGTTTCAGTTGATATTTGCTTGGCTCCAAGGCAGGCGGCATGGCAGAGGGGCATGACAGGCAGGAGGCAGGGATGAGAGGAGACTAAAATAGTTTTGGATGCAGGACTTTCATGTCTTCCCTGTAAACCCAGTCCCATCATCAGAATGATGTCCATCTTCTTTTCACACTGCTTTTTCCCTTTTGTAGTTGGCTTGTGGACAACCCCACAGGTGAGTTCTCCAAGCAGCTACAGTATCACAAACCTCAGGAAATGGATTTGCCCATCTGGGGAATGTGTCCAGAGCTAGACTGAACTCTTGATTTGTGAAACACAGGCTAAAAACACCTCACTGGCATGCAAGGAATCAGTATGCTACATGGAATTTCCCTAAAACTGAGGAGTCATCTCCCAAAGGGATAAAAGTGTGCTGGATAAATGGATACTGTGAAAATTGCTATCGCCTGGCTGCAGTAAAAACATGAACAGCTGTGCCGGGTATGGTGGCTCACGCCTATAATCCCAGCACTTGGGAGGCAGAGGCAGGAGGATTGCCGAGTTCGAGGCTTGCCTGGGCTACATAGTGAGCTCAGGGCCAGCCTGAACTAAAAAGCAAGACCTTGTCTCAAACAAAACAAAACCATGAACAGTTGAGTATGGCAATGTAGCCAGTGATCCCAGCATTCTGGAAGGTCCAGAGGAAGAAGAAGTGAAAGATTGAGCCTATTCTGGACAACTTTTTAACCTATTCAGATCAGCTTCTGAAAAAAAGAAAAAAAAATTTAAAGTCTGGAGATATAGCTCAGTGCAAAGGCCCAATACTGAGAAAAAAAAAAAAAAAGGAAAAAGAGAACATAAATAAGATTTCGTGAATCATATGGCTTGTTGTATAAAGAAAAATTTTCTTAGGTTCACAGAGCTAAATGAAGGGGAGAATAATGTGAACAAACCTTGCATTTGATACACCAAGTCCTGAACATTGCAAAATTATACAATACTCACATAGCGATCTATGTTATGCTTGGAATCATTTTAAAGGTACATAACACACTCAGCTCCTTGGAAATTATGTGAGAAAATTAAGCTAGATCCAAAAACTTTCCAGCAATTTGAATATGAAAAAAAAGAAAAAGGATTAGGATAAAGACCCATATCCATTTACTCATCACTAATCCATTCTTTTATTCCACAAACATTTGTAGAGTATTTATTTACTCTATACAAAGCAAGGAAAGCTGAACTCTATGATCTTTGTTTTAAGACATTCAACAGTTTAGCTATGCACAAGTAACCACATGCATAAATAAATGCCTCATAGAGCCAAGTACTAAAAAGGCAGGAGCAAAGGAGTGAGGAACACCATGGCCTGCACAGGTCAAAGGAGAGAGCAGAAAAGGCAGTCTTTACACTGGGCTTCACTAAGCAGTCATCCTGCAGGAGCCACCTAATGCATTAAGCAACGTGAAGCCCTGAACGTGCAGGCCCAGGAAAACCCAGGGAAACCTTGATAGGATCCCAAATCTTATGTTGTGCTTTTTTTTTTTTTTTTTTTTTGTAGTTCAGGCTGGTTCTGAGCTCACTATATAGCCCAGGCAAGCCTCGAACTCAGCAATTCTCCTGTCTCTGCCTCCCGAGTGCTGGGACTACAGGCGTGAGCCACCATTCCCAGCACTGTGGTATGTGGTATTGATTGATGGTGGGTGTGAGTCTCACGGGTCAGGCACCAGAACCACTGACCTAACCCTCCGGCCCAATGTTGTGCTTTTTGTTTAACAACCTTGCACCCAGGAAGTGCTTTACTAAAGTGGAAAAAAGAAGTGCATTTTAGTCAACTTTCTTAATCTCAGGCCTGGTTTAAACTAGTCAAAAAACAAAGAAAAACTGGGCCAGAGATTTAGCTCAGTGGTTCTGCCCCTTGCCTAGCAAGTGCAAGATCCCTGGTTTGATCCGGGTAACCACATATAATCATATGATATCGGGTGTGGTGGGTGACTCACCCCCACCACAGCAATCAGTACCACACCCCACAATACTGGGCGTGGTGGCTCACCCCTTTAATCCCAGCACTTGGGCAGCAGAGACAGGAGGATTGCTGAGTTCCAGGCTTGCCTGGGCTACATAGTGAGCTCAGGGCCAGCCTGAACTACAAAGCAAGACCCTGTCTCAAAAAAACAAATAAATAAAGAAGGAAAGAAAAACTGCCAAAATTACCATATAATTAAAACAAGTACATTACTTAAATTGCATCATAAAACAAGTAACATATTGAATAAAAAAAATTAAACTGTACAGATTATTGCACTGGATACTGGGAAAGTTTTGTTTTGTTTTTTGAGACAGGGTCTTGCTTTGTAGTTCAAGCTGTCCCTCAGCTCACTGTATAGCCCAGGCAAGCCTCAAACTCAGCAATCCTCCTGTCTCTGCCTCCCGAGTGCTGGGATTACAGGCGTGAGCCACCATGCCTGTGATATCACTGACAGTGATATCAAGTGTCAAATCGCTGGAACTGCTAAAATTTAAAGAGTGAAGAAATCCCCTCAGCCAGAACTGCAGAGAAAATACCCTGGTTAAAAGATGACAAGCTCCAGCTGAGCCTAGCCAATTTCGTGACTTACAGAGACCTTGTCTTAAATTTTAAAAAGGGCTTGGATGTAGCTCAGTGGGAAGGCCCTGAGTTCAATCCCAAATATAGAAGAAGGAGAAGGGGCCAAGTCTGGAAACAATCCAAATCCATCAGCAAGGAAAGTAGAAATGTAAATTGTGATATAAGTCCTACTCAGCAATTGAAAAAAGAATGAGCTACAAATATGTGCAACAACATGGACAAATCTCACAAATATCATGTTGAACAATAGAACTTAAACAAGAAAAAGATTCATGCTGAGGATTTAGCTCAGTGGCACTGTGCCTGCCTCCCAAGTACAAGATCCTGAATTTGAACCCTGGTTTAAAAAAAAAAAGGTTAATTTTGTATCATTCATTTATGTAAAGTTTAAGAGAAGTGAAGCTAATCTATAGTCATAATGAGCAGAAAAATGGTTGCTTAGCCAGGTATGGTAATGCCCATCTGTAATCTCAGCACTTGGGAGGCTGAGACAGGAGGATTGCTACAAGTTTGAGGCCAGCATGGGCTACATAGTGAGTTCAAGACCACCTTGAACTACATAGCAAGACACTGTTTCAAAAGGGGGCGGGGGCGGGGATTTAGCTCAGTGGTTCCAGCACCTGCCTAGCAAGTGCAAGGTCCCTGGCTCCATCCCGGTAACCACATACAATGATATGATATCGTGCATAGTGACTCGCCCACCAGTGATCAGTACCACACCCCACAATGCTGGGCCTGGTGGCTCACGCCTGTAATCCCAGCCCTCCGGAGGCAGAAGCAGGAGGATGGCTGAGTCCAAGGCTTGCCTGGGTTACATAGTGAGCTCAGGGCCAGCCCAAACTACAAAGCGAGACCCTGCCTCAAAAGAAAAAGGGTGGGAGGATGAAGAAAAAAAGGGAACAAAAGAGAATAGAAGGAAAAAATTGAAACAAAAGTTTTATAAATGGGGAGAGGAAGAAGGGAATGGAGGAGAAAAGAAAATCAAGATACATTTTTACATACAGATACAAATTCCCTGTGATGAATGTAATCATTGTGAAAGTGTACCAATAAAATAGATTTTTAAAAACATTGCTGTGATAAAAAAAGAAAATATGGGCTAGAGATTTAGCTCAGTGGTTCCAGCACCTGCCTCAAGTGCAAGGCCCTGAGTTCAATCCCGGTAACCACATACAATGCTGGGTGTGGTGACTCACGCCCACCAACCATCAATACCACATACCACAGTGCCAGGCGTGGTGGCTCACGCCTGTAACCCCAGCACTCAGGAGGCAGAGGCAGGAGTATTGCTGAGTTTGAAGCTTGCCTGGGCTACATAATGAGCTCAGAACCAGCCTGAACTACAAAGCGAGACTCTGTCTCAAAAAAAAAAAAAATAAAAAATAAAAAAAAAAAAAATATATATATATATATATATATATGTTCTGGTCTCTTATGTACTCTGTTTTATACCTTGTACTTTGAAGCTTGCTCTTCTTCCTTCTCTCATTTATTTATTTATTTATTTACTTGTTTACAGCACCAAGACCCATTGCCTTTATTTATTTATTTTTTCTTTTTTTGAGACAGGGTCTCAATTTGTAGTTCAGGCTGGCTCTGAACTCACTATGTAGCCCAGGCACGCCTCAAACTCAGCAATCCTTCTGTCTCTGCCTCCCGAGTGCTGGGATGATAGGCGTGAGCCACCATGCCCGGCATTGTGGTATGTGGTATTGATTGCTGGTGGGCATGAGTCTCCACGCCCAGCATTGTATGTGGTTACTGGGGATCAAACTCAGGACCTTGCGCTTGCGAGGCAGGCGCCGGAACCACTGATTTAACCCTCTGGCCCCATATTGCCTTTATTTTTATCTTGAGACAGGGCCACACTAAATTACTAGATCTTATTTATATATTTACTGTAAGTAGATAATGATTCCATCTTATTTATTATTCTAATACTTTTTCTGTTTTCATTTTTTTACAACAATGCTATAACACTTGTAACTTCTTTAAAAGACAAAAACTGCAAAGAAAAAAATTGATGGTAAGAAAAAAACACAAAATTTGTGTATATAGGGGTGGGGGTGGTAGCATGGGTAGGGGAAGGGGAAAAATGAGAATTAAATTGTGTCATATACTGGTACAAATGTGGAGTGTAATTGTGTATATATAATGTACCAATAAAATGTGCAATAAAAAAGTTATAAGCGGGCCGGAGGGTTAGCTCAGTGGTTCCGGCGCCTGCCTCGCAAGCGTAAGGACCTGAGTTCGATCCCCGGTTACCACATATAATGCTGGGCGTGGTGGCTCACGCCTGTCATCCCAGCACTCGGGAGGCAGAGACGGGAGGTTTGCTGAGTTCGCGGCAGCTTGCCTGGGCACCATAGTGAGCTCAGGGCCAGCCTGAACTACAAAGCAAGACCCTGTCTCCAAAAAGCAAAAAAAAAAAAAAGTTATAAGCAATCAGATTTTGTCAGCATCCACAATTAGATTTAAAAGACATGTTTGGGACCAGAGATTTAGCTCAGTGGATCTGGCACCTGCCTAGCAAGCACAAGGTCCCTGGTTCCATCCCTGGTAACCGTATACCACAATAATCACACTCGCCAGCAATAAATACCACACAGAACAATGCCAGGCATGGTGGCTCACGCCTGTAATCCCAGCACTCAGGAGGCAGAGGCAGGAGGATTGCTGAGTTCAAGGCTTGCCTGGGCTACATAATAAACTCAGAGACAGCCTGAACTACAAAATGAGACCCTGTCTCAAAAAAAAAAAAAGAAAAAGAAAAGAGTTTTCTCAAACTTGGAGGTACAGATGAGCTTTGGGCTTTATCAAGAGATTACAGAATGAGGGCTGGTGAGGTAGCTCAGTGGTTATGTATATACTGCATATGTACAAGGCCCTGGTTCAAAACCAGGACCACAAAGGGCTGGAGATTTAGCTCAAGTGGTACTGCCCTAACTTTGAAGCACAAAGACCAGAGTTTGATACGCGGTTCTGCCAAAAAAAAAAAAAACCAGGACCACAAAAGAGAAAATGCTCCCAGAGCACGAGTTAGGTGATACTGCAGCAGAGAACCCAGAGGAAGTGCAGGATGGAGCCACTACTGATCTCACTGTGAAGCCTGATGCTCTGAGAAGGCACCGCAAGTACTTGGTCAGGAGCAGAAGTGTGGTGACCCACTGTGACAGCCATCATGGAAGAAGGGTTCCACCACAGGGGCACTCACTGGAAAATGTCACCCTGTGCTGATCTAAGTGCTTCATAAGTCTTTCAGAAATGTCACTTATAAGAAATAGGTTTCATTTCTCTGATCTTAACCTTTTTGTTTCTTTCATTTGCTATACTTCCTTTAAAGGATTTCACTTGGGTTGATCTTAAAGTAAGGGATAGAGAAATGAGATCTCAGCTGTCATAGGAAAAAAGGAAGTCACAAAGTCACAGGGGTGAAGTGCACCATTTTATTTTTAAAAATAGTGAATCAAATATATCTGCTTTAAAGCTGGGCATGGTGGTTCACACCTGTGATCCCAGAACTAGGGAGGCTGAGGCAGGAGGATCGCCAGTGAGTTCAAACCCAGCCTGAACTATGTAGTAAGACCATGACCCCCTCCCCCAAAAAAACCAAAAGTGTGTGTGTATGTGTCTGTGTGTGTGTAAAAAATCTGCTTTAACCAGACACCTATGTAGTCATTACAAAACGTAAGAGGTCTATTTTTGTTAGACACAGTACTTAAATCTAAATTTTCACTTTGGAAGAGAAAAATAAATGTGTGCTTTCTGCATGACTACAAGATGAACCACTCCTGCCTGCTGGACAGCCAAAGGGTAACATTAAGAGTACAGCCATCTGCTTGCCCCTGGCTTCTAGTGAGACTACAAATGCTAATTAGCACCCTGCCCCACCCTCGTCTCGGCCTTGGCCATCTGGCTGCCACCTCTGCCCACCCACCTCAGCGTCTTTCAGCTCCTTTTGGCCAGAAGAGAGCAGAGATGTTTGTCCTAGAAAGAGACAAGAACAGGCTCTAGCCACACAAGGAACGATGGATTTTTAAAGATTTGAAAGGAAATTGCACATTCCTTCCTCTCCGCAGCAGCACTCTCCTTTTCACTGATTCCTGTTATCTTATCTAAAACACTTTTCTTCTCTGTCCAGGAAAATTGGGGGGTCTGGAGCCAAAGGTATTTTGTAACTGGCAGTTGTCTGATGATATACAAGTACTCAACTCCTACAGTGACTCTCAACAGTTTAATTTAGAGTGTTCTGGGGAAGAAGTAGGATTTAACATCATTCAGTAAATATAGTGTATGTCACCACGAAGCCACCGGAAATGGTGAGAGGGTACACTAAACACGAAACAGCCGGGACAGCTTGACTGCCATTGCCGTTAGAATGATTTAGGGCAAGTACGACACCAGCAAAGAAGGCTAAAGTCTGAGAGTTCATAGAATAAACAGTGACTCTTTTTTTTAAATTTTAATTGAATTCTTTATTGGTACAATTTATATACATCTCACAATCACATATAACATTGGGGAATTTGTACCAGTATATGACACAAGTTAATTCTCCTTTTTACCCATATCCCTACCCACCCACACCTCCCCACCCCCTTTATACATACTCTTTTATTTTCTTTCTGAATCATATTTATTCCTTCCCCTCATTACATTCCCACACCAAATTTCCTATGGAAATTTCCCACTCTATAAAGGCTGTCATACTTTCTAGAGTTCATTTGCATCTACAGGTGTTCATGTCAAAGAGAAGATCCGGTATTTGCCTATCTGTGACAGTGACTCTTCTAGTAACAAATACTGACTAGCTAGTAGTGGACAAGAAATATGATTCTCCTATATGTTTGAGAAATCACAGGATAAATAAATTGGTGTTTCATTAACAAAAATCCTGTTTACCTAGGGACTTTGTTGTGTTTCTTGTTTTTTTGTTTTTTTCCTTTTTGAGACAGGGTCTCGCTTTGTAGTTCGGGCTGGCTCTGAGCACACTATGTAGTCCAGGCAAGCCTCGAACTCAGCAATCCTCCTGTCTTTGCCTCCCGAGTGCTGGGATGACAGGTGTGAGCCACCACGCCCAGCATTGTGGTATGCGGTGTTGATTGCTGGTGGGCATGAATCACCACGCCCAGCATTGTATGTGGTTACTGGGGATTGAATTTACAACCTTGCGCTTGCGAGGCAGGCGCTGGAACCACTGAGCTAACCCTCCAGCCCAGGACTTTGTTTTTTAAAAATCCTGTACTTCTGTCTTGTTCTGATTTTTTTCTTTTTTTTTTCCTTATCTTTTAGTAATTCAAAATATACACTTAATTTTTTTTTTTTTTGACACAGGGTCTCACTTTGTAGTTCAGGCTCATCCTGAGCTCACTGTGTAGTGCAGGCAAGCCTCATCCTCAGCATTCCTCCTGCCTCTGCCTCCAGAGTGCTGGGATGACAGGTGTGAGCCACCACACCTGGCACTGTGGTATGTTGTACTGCTTACTGGTGGGCGTGAGTCACTATGCTCAGTATTATTGTATGTGGTTACCAGGAATTGAACCCTGGGCCTTGCACTTGCTAGGCAGGTGCTGGAACCACTGAGCTAAATCTCCGGCCCAATTTAATTTTTTTTAACAATGTAAGTTTAAAAGACAAAAGGCAATAGGACACACACTTTGGAAATCACAAACTATAAATATTGGCCCAGAATGGAAATCTAATTAGAATCTCAGAGATAAATTGTAGGTAATAATCTCACTATGAAAAGACGCTCCTTCCTCATATTCCAAATACAATGTAAACTTGGAAAACAGCTGTGCAGTTTTGAGGTCAGAAGTTTTAAGAAGTTGCTAAAAGAAATTTCCCATGTGTACTTTTTTATTTTAATAAAAGGAAAGGGAGGCTAATAAACTTTAATGTGGAATGCTTTTCTACATTGCATGAAGTAAAGCTGCAACCCAGATTTGTAGAGAATACCAGATGTTTCTCTAGTTACAGGCGACATCTATATTTTTAAGTTTATTTATTTATTTTTTTATTTTTTGGCTCACCCTTTGAACTGTGTTTCCACATTACTGGGGAGCTCCTCGCCATCTGAGTCTTAGCAGGCAACAGGGTTGGGTTGCCCCAGCCAAACTGTAGATCCTGCAGAACCCATCACTCATTTATTTGACAGTGCTAGTTTCTGGCCAGCTCCAGATTGAGTACTGAATCGAAACACCCAGTTTCTTTTCTTTGGTACCTGGGATCAAACTCAAGACCATGTGCTTGCCAGGCAGGCACACTGCTGCTGAGCTACACCCCGCGCCCAACACCCAGTTTCCAAAAGCTGTGGGAAGAGCAGCCATTCTGTGTGCAGTGTCAGTTGGAAGGGCAGCTGTAGAGGCCACAGTTTGCTGGGACAACAGTGACTCTCAGAGCTGAGCTCTGGGACCCCCGATACGTAGCCTCCTTTGACTTTGGACCTCTCCTTTTCCCAGGATTCTGGAGTATGTTTTCAGTATTTTGCCTCAAGCCAGAATCATCTTCTGTTGCATGAAAGGAAGAACCCAAGAAACACAGAGTCTATGAAATAATGACTTCGTGAGGAATCAGTAAGGCAGAGTGTCTGTTAGAAGCTGTACTATATTCATAAAGGACCCTCAGCTGAAGATAATTAATGAAAAACTTTGCACATATAATATTTTCCTTGTGTAGCTTACTGAGAGTTAGGAGAGCTTGCCCTGAACTCTGATGTGCATTTTAGGCTTTTATCTGACAATCTCTGGCCCTCTTGCGCCATTGGTTAGGCCTCTGATCTCCAGGGATGAAAACTCAGCATCCCACCCACGGGTATGATAGGAGTGGACCAGAATGGACTGTACATGATGCCAGGTTCATCACATGGCAGCAGCCCAGTTCCAATGCCAACAGGAAGCCGAGTGCTAGGAAACCTGGGATGGGATGTCATGGGTGGGCAGGTGATGTTGGCCACCCACATGTACGAACAAAGCACTTTTAGCCTGAGGTTAATTGTATATGTTCTAAATGTCTTCTTTAATTAATAAAAAGAGGTTAGGAAATAGCTGTGATAGGAGTACAACATCGTGAATGCAATTAATTCATCTGAATTGTACACTTAAAAGTGATGGTAAATTTTGTGATATATATATTATATATCATATATCATACACACATATATTATATATATAATATATATATATACACAAATACTTCATTTTTAAAAAATGTATTGGGGGGCTGGAGATTTAGCTCAGTGGTTCCGACACCTGCCTAGCAAGGGCAAGGTCCTGAGTTTGATCCCTGGTAACCACATCCAATACTGGGCGTGGTGACTCGTGCCCACCAGCAATCAGTACCACATACCACAATGCTGGGCATGGTGGATCACACCCATAATCCCAGCACTTGGGAGGCAGAGACAGGAGGATTGCTGAGTTTGAGGCTTGCCTGGGCTATATAGTGAGCTCAGGGCCAGCCTGAACTGCAAAGTGAGACCCTATCTCAAAAAAAAAAAAAAGTATTTGGGATAGAGTCTTGCTATGTATATCAGGCTTGCTTTGAATTTGAACTCACTATGTGGCCCAAAATAGTCTCAAACTCACACTAATTCTCCTGCCTCAACGTCCGAGGCCTGGGCTTACAGGTGTGTCCCACTATAGCCAGTTTGTTATACATATTTTACCCAAACTTTTCAAAAGTAATAATGCCATACTCTAAAAACCATTGCATTCAACACAGTAGGTAGGAGGGTTGAGTGGTACGAGAATTATATTTCAACAAAGCTATCAAAAACATTCTAAGTACTTAGAATTTCCTTTCTGAAGCAGTTGGCAGTGAGTGCTAAGGGTTGCTGCCTTTAGGGAACTGAGAAGGTGTCCCTCCTGGGTACTCCTCTTTGTCGTCACTTCTTTTTCCCAGTGCATTAGAGATGGAGATGAGGACATTGGAAATAAATGTGTCATGGCTTGGAGTGTGTCAAGACTTAACATCCTGGCACATAGCAAGGACCCAGGAATGATGGGCACCATTACCTAGAAGTTGGCAGTGCTGCCAGAGGGAAGCTAAGAATGATCAAGTGAAAATGGAAAACACACTTGGGTGTAACTGACTTCTAAATTCTGGGAAGTTCAAGTGAAAGCTGCTGGCTACAGGCCCATTCAGACAACAGTGTGCCAAAAACTCTGCTCTGGTCCAGCTGGAACTGAAGACTTGAGCTACCTGGAAGCCCATGTTCTTGAGTCCACAGTCCCCGGAGTATTGCTCCTACCTTTCCAGACAGGTGTCCCGGGGTCCCCCCTCCACGTCCTCACTCACGCTGCTCTGCAGGCTGCAAGTCCTTTTGCTCATCAGCCGCAGTCTGCGATCTCTTCAGGTTCAGCCAAAATAGGCACTTTTCTCTCTTCGAGCCCCCAGCTGAGGGTTCCCCTCAACACACACTGATTTGCTAGTGTTTGGGACCAGGCAGCACAGGACACGGAAGAGGAAGCTCTCTCTACCTTTGCAGACCACCTTACACAGTGAATCAAGGGCTGGGGTATCTCAGATCAGTACTATTACTTGAAGCCCCGAGTTCAGTCCAACACACACACTCACACTCGGGGTTGTGTGAAACACAGTAGAGTTGGTGTCCGGGCTTTTCAGGTGCTCTTGCTGACGTTCCATCAGGCTTTCTTGGGTGTTTCCTGGAAGTCTGCAGAGCAGCTGCCTCCCTTCTGGGGGTGCCAGGCAGACATCCTGGGAGCTGCCGCCCTTGCGGGGCTCCCCCGGGGAGCTGTGGTGTCTGACAAAGCCCTGGGTCCTCTTCTGCTTTGCTACCTCGGGTTTCTGGGATTTCAACTGGAGGCTGAGAGGCAAACTCACAAACTTTATGTGGAAAAGTCTGAGGATCCAAGGACTGTGGATTTTGCTTTGTTAGATTTTTTTTTTCTTTCCAGTTTGATATTTTGTCTTCAGAGGTGTTAACTGACTGATGTGTTTTCAGAGTCTGCAGCTGAGGTTACAAAGGGAGCAAAACAGGCACCTACTCCATTCCTGAGTGATCAAAAGAAAGAAAATACTCCTAAGGTTTTCCTTTATAGAGAGCTGTACTCCACATTCCAGTGTTGGCCTGTAGCTCTGGGACAGGTCATTCACCTACCATGTGCAAACCCTTGGGTTTAATCTCCAGAATGGGAAAAAGATCCAGTTGATCGGATGCTAAGGAGACAATTGGCCCAATAGGGCTCCATGCACCATATGCAGCACTAAATATTTGTTGCAGTCTGCAGTGAGGATTTCTGGGATTCTCATACATATCAGGTCCCGGAAAAGGGAAGGATGTTTACTTCTTTGCTCTCTAGAAATGAATATAGTTTCTTAACCAGGCAGGAAGCTACCTTGTGTGTCTCTGGCCTGCATTTCCATTTCAGAAGACTCCCCAAATTCCGGAAGGAGAAAGACTGAATACAGGGATGGCGAACCTTCTAGAGATGAGCGCCCAAACTGCAGCCCAAAACCCACTGACTTATTTCAAAGTGCCCACACTCCAGTTAAACTGGAATTGAGTATTTTTGTTTTTAGGTTCTTGGTGGGTTTTGTTTGTTTGTTTTTAAGTTTTTGAGACTTTGTAGTGCAGGCTGGCCATGAACTCACTATGTAACCCAAACTAGTTTTGAACTCACAGCAATCCTCCTGACTCTGCCTCCTGAGTGCTGGGATTACAGGCGTGAGCCACCACACCCAGCATTGTGTAATATAGTGGTGAGGAGTGAATTTCAGAGTTTGTGCTTGCCAGGCAGATGCTGGAACCACTGAGCTACATCCCTAGCCACCGAGGCATTGTTACTATTATTTTCTATCTGTACATTTAGAAAGACTATAGAGAGCAAATTTTGGGAATATGAAAAACAGTGAGATCACATAAATATATATATATTTGTCCACACATGTATACTCAATATTGGAAACCAATTGATATCTGTGGCATAAACTACTAACAATGTATTTTGAACCATGCCAGGCACTGTAGTATGTGGTATTGATGGCTGGTGGGTGTGAGTCTCCATGCCCAGCATTGTATGTGGTTACCGGGGATCAAACTCAGGACCTTGGGTTTGCGAGGCAGGTGTTGGAACCACTGAGCTAACCCTCCGGCCCAATAAACACATTTTTAAAAACTACTCAGTTAAGAAATTGTCGTGGCCAGGCGTGGTGGCTCACGCCTATAATCCCAGCACTCAGGAGGCAGAGGCAGGAGGATTAATGAGTTCGAGGTTTGCCTGGTCTACGTAGTGAGCTCAGTCAGCCTGAACTACAAAGTGAGATTCTGACTTGGAAAAAAAAAAAAGAAGAAAGAAAAAGAAAAAGAAGAAGAAAAATGTCCTTGGGCTGGAGATTTAGCTCACTGGTTCCAGTACCTGCCTTGCAAGCACAAGGTCCCTGGTTCAATCCCTGGTAACCACATACAGCAATACTGGGCATGGTGACTCATGTCCACCAGCAATCAGTGCCACATACCACAGTGCTGGGCGTGGTGGCTCGTGCCTGTAATCCCAGCACTTGGGAGGCAGAGGCAGGAGGACTGCTGAGTTTGAGGCTTGCCTGGGCTACATAGTGAGCTCAGAACCAGCCAGAACTACAAAGTGAGACCCTGTCTCAAAAAAAAAAAAAAGAAGGAAATATGTCCTTGAGAGCCAAGCATAGAGGTAGGTACATGCATGTAATCCCAGGTCTCAGGGGCTGAGGCAGGTCTCTAAGTTTGAGATCAGCTTGGACTACCTGGTGAGACCTTGTCTCTAAAAGAAAAGAAATTCATTCTTGATTATATGCTCAGAGAGAGTCCACGTAGATCGCATCTCAGGTGCCTCACACTGTGTACCAAGTTGCCAGATTTGTCCTGTGCACCGCACCTCTGATTTACTTCAGTGCCCTGGGAACTCATTATCCTCCTGGGAGGTCTGAACAGAAGGTCAGAGCAGAGCCCATCACTTCACGGGTGGCTCCCTGCGTGGGAAGGAGCAGAGCCCTGAAGGGGCCTCGCCACCTGCTTGCCCGGGAGCAGCGCCTCGGGCCTTGGTGCAGCCTCGGCTTCCGGAGGGCCTCAGCTTTGGCCAGGAAGTGGGTTCCTGACCGAGAAGAGCCAGTGCGGGCAGCAATCTCCAGGAGAAAGTCCCCGACTGCCCACGCCTCTGAAGGTGCCACAGGGCTGCGCCTGCCAGGATCCTGGGGTTGTTTCTAATCTTCCCCCCAATGCTTGACCAGCACCTAGGCTAGGTTTAAACTTGAGATCCTTCTGCCTTGTTCTGCTGAGCAACTGCACTGCCACGTATGGAAGGGAAAACTCAATCTACTGCACCACCCTGCTCGGTGTGTTATTTCAGTGTTAGCACAGATCTTGTGGCACACAGGACAGTGTGGGCACGTGGTCATCTACCCAGAACTCTCCTTTCTGAAGCACAGAAACTCCAAACAGCTACAGGTGATGTTTAGAATTACTTGAAAGGAAGTTAACACAGCGTTTTAGAAAACAACTTAAGGACTTCAAGGAAAAAAGTTAAGTCTGTAAAATGTTCTATCTCCCTCTCTCCCTCTCTCTCTTTCTTTCTTCCTTTCTTTCTTGTATTAGGCTTGTCTTTAGGATTCCAGTACCACACAGATTATATATGGGCCGTTCCTAAAGCCATTTTCTTATAGTCATTGAATTTTCTTCAGTTTAGCCCTAGCTATCTTCTTGCTGACCTGTTCAGAAAGTAAAAGTCTTAAGTCATTATATGAGAGTGAAGTTTTTAAAAAATGAAGCAGCGGGAAACAGCACAAAGGCTACCAACACACGCAGACTGCAGTCGCAGTGGAAATACAGAGTTTTCTTCTCCGCCAATCACTGGGTGGATTGCGTTGTCTCCTCAATATGTCACCTCGGAGAACGTTAATTCTGAACGTGCTTGCTGCTGCTCGTGCGGGGGCGGCTGGATAATGAGGCCAGTCGTCTCTAATTCTTCTGATGTTCATATGAAACCGACAGTTCTGGTTTTGTCTAACATCTAGGGCGTGTTTGCAATTAAAGTGAAACCGCATTAAACACTTCTGGTCTCTTCCCTAGGATCTGCATCCTGAAGATAAATTGTATGGTTTTGCCTTCTCTCCTCAAGCCCATTCAGCCTGGCAAGCTCATACCTGCTGCATGAACAATCAAAGTCTCCATCCAAGGCCGAGGTAGCATGGTGACACTTTTCTTCTCCCCTGCGTGTGTCTCCTGAGAGAAATGGCCTCAGTCAGGAGGCCCCGCTGGGCAAGATGGCGCGGGGATGGGGTGGGCATCCAGTTCCTGGCTAACTGATCTTTCCTTTTTCCCACCAGTCAATGGAGCCAGTGCTCTGCATCACTTAAACAATTGTTTACAGGACAAGATCTTCGGAGAACTCACAGGTCTCCCTTTTATGAGGATGTTTTAGAAAGCTCACACGTTCCCTAGTCTCAGAGTCTCTTGCTTAAATCCAGTGAAGACGGTAACATCAGCAAGACCTGCGATTCCTCCGCCTCCCACAGCCAGCTCTGCAGCCCGGGAAGCTGCTCCGACCGCTCGCTGCCTCGAAAG
>PVIC010019506.1:0-30502 GCA_004025085.1 Thryonomys swinderianus
TTTTATTGCCTCATTATTTTTAGGAATAAGACACAAATTGAACCCAGAGAAGACCCAAGTCTGCCTTGGTCTAGAGGCATCAGTTTCAGTTCTTTAACAAAGTCAGTTCCCTTGCACGTACTCTTGAGCTTACCTGAATTAAATCACTTGTCATTTCTTTCATTATTTCTTCATTTATTTCAGTATCTTCAAGATCTGTAAGAACCGTCCAAGTTCCGTTTTCAAATTTCACAGGCATAGAAAAGACGATCCCTTCTGGAATACCAAACTGGCCTGCAGGAAGAAGACAGAATGCAAAGTAAAACCAAAGAACTCAGGAAATAAATGCTTCCTATGAAAGGACACACCTGGCTCCTAGATTTTTTTTTTTTTTTGAGACAGGGTCTTGCTTTGTAGTTCAGGCTGGCCCTGAGCTCACTATGGTTCCCAGGCAAGCCTAGAACTCAGCAATCCTTCTGCCTCTGCCTCCAGAGTGCTGGGATTACAGGCGTGAGCCACCACGCCGGCTGATTTTTTTTTTTTTGCTGGCTCCTAGATTTTAATGATAATAACGGAACTATTTTTCACAGCTCTCTGTATGTCCATGAGCCTGCCATTTGTCAGTCTTGCCTTCCATTCTTCTGGACAATTATGCCAGCCACATTGTCAGAGTAGGAATGACTGGGAAGCGGAGACAGTGGGCGGGAGAATTGCTTATTTCCTTAGAACTACCAGGTCCCCATTTGTATGTGTTCTAAATAAAATAGGCTGACACCATTTATTAGTGAGTATCAGGTAAAATGGCTCTCCTTCTTGATGCCTGCATCAAATAAGAGAAGTATTTAGGGCCAATTCTAGACATTGAAAGGTTTTCAGTAGGGGGGAAAAGCCCCAAGGATGGTCAAGAAACCCAAATCTATAAAACTTTCCTACAGGGCACTTCTCAGGTCCACTATTAATTATTTGCTTTATCTGTGAAGACTTAGTGATATGAACAGAGAATTACAAAGGCTGATCTAAAACAGATAATGATCACTATCTCCTACCCTGCAGTATGGTACTCCTTTTATTTAATAAATTGAGTTCATTGGTACATTTTAGGAACACATGAAAATCACATTCCTCACTGGCAATTTATACGTGTACATAATATATCTTGGTTATTGTTTTATCCCATTTTCCTGCCCTCTCTTCAGCTACCACCCCATAATATACTTTAGCTTTGTTTCCATTTTTTAAATCAAATTTTTTTTCTTTCCCTTCTTTGCTTTCCTCTACCTCTATCCAGTTAGTTTGCCTTTCAACATTTTCTTCCTATTTCACAATACCTGGCATATAGTTTGGACCTCATTTATACCTTCAGTTTCTCACACCAGAAAAAGGATATGGTATTTACACATCTGTGACCTATTTATTTCACTTATGTATATATCCTCAAGGTACATACATTTAGCTATGTCTCTAATTTATCATTGTTTATGACTGAATAATACTCCATTATATTTACAAAAAACTTATCTTCTTTACGCAGTCTCCGGTTGATGGGCATTTGGGCTATTTCCAGGATTTAGCTATCACAAACTGAGCTGCTATAAACATGGTCACACATACATCACTGTGATGTGAATCTTTTAATTTTTTCATGAATATATTTAGCAGGGGAATAGCAGGGTCAAATCGGAACTCTAATCCTAGTATTTGAGGAATCTCCACCCTGATCTCCATAGTGGTTGTACCAGTCTACATTCCCACCAACAGTGGAAAAGGGTTCCTTTGTCTAAACAGCCTCACTGGCATTTGTTGTTGGTTAATTTTGAGATAGCAGCCATTCTTTGTGGAGTGAGATTAAAGCTCAGAATTGTTCTCAGCTTTCTTCCAAGTACTAACCTGGTCTGACCCTGCTTAGCTTTTGAGATCAGATGAGATCAGGCATGTTCACAATGGTATGGCCATAGACACAGTGTTGTTCTCATCATAATACTCTATTTAGAAGATCCCAAAAACTCAGCCAGAAGACTTCTTGACTTAATTGCCAGATTCAGTACAGTAGCTGGGTACAAGGTCAATACCCTGAAATCAACAATCTTTCTATACAAATAATGGACTCACAGATGAAAGGGGAAACAATCCCTTCCATAGTAACATTCAAAAAATGAAATATCTAGGAATCAATCAACAAAGGAGTTGAAAGACCTTTTCTCTGAAAACTACAGCACTCTGTAGGATATCAAAGAGGATATCAGAAAATGGAAAGACATCCCTTGTTCTGGGTAGGAAGAACCAATATTGTAAAAATGGCCATCCTCCCAAAATTACTATATAGATTTAATGCAATCTCAATTGAAACTCCAGCAGCATATTTCACAGATCTAAAGAAAGTAATCCAAAAGTTCATCTGGAATCGAAAGAGACCTAGAATAGCAAAAGCAATTCTAGGCAACACAGACATGGCAGGAGGTATTATAATCCCTAATTTGCAGTGAAACTATAAGGTTACTGTGTTAAAAAAAAAAAAAAAAACAGTGTGTTACCGGCAAAGAAATAGACCCAAGTTTCAATGAAAAGAATTAGAAGATACAGAAAAAACTCCAGACATACTAAGCCATCTCGTTTGACAAAGAAGCCAAACACCCTCAATGGAGGAAAGCTAGCCTCTTTAATAAATGGTGCTTGAAAAACCTGGTTTCAACCTGTCAAAGATTAAAACTGGACCTACATCTTTTTCCATGCACTAAACTAAAATCAAAGTGGATTCAAGAAATAAATATTAGAACAGAAACACTAAACCTGCTGGAAGATAGGTCAGGTAGAACTCTTGGCAACACTGACAAAGGGAGAGACTTTATGAACAAAACCTCAGTAACATGGGAAGTAGCAGAAAAATTAACAGCTAGGATTTCATCTTATTAAAAAGCTTTAGCACAGCAAGAGAAACTACCAGCAGAGCAAAAAGACAATCTACAATGTGGGAAAATACTTTACCAGCTGTTCCTCAGAAAAAACTCTACTATCTAGAAGATATAAGGAACTCAAGAAAATCAGACCCCCCCAATTTGAAGGCCCAGTTCACAAGTGGGCATCTGGTATGAACAGACATTTTTCATATGAAGAAGTAAAAGCAGCAAAGAAACAGGGAAAAAAAATGTTCAACATCACTGGTCATTCGAGAGATGCAGTATGGTATTCTTGATTTTTTAAAAATGTACTGTGTATGTAGATTTAACTTTCTACACATCAGAATAGGATTTTGAAGAGCCCATCTTCCTATTAAGTTCCAACATAGATGTTAGCTCATGGTTTTCAGATTTTGTGCACCTTAAATTCAACTGAACAAGACTCATTGAGTGTTTACTATATGAAATGGTCCTTTCACGATGGTGTGGACAGATGGTGAAGAGTCCCCGCCTTCAGGCTGCAGACCACGTGATAATGAAGGGGACATATACAACTAAAAAAGGCAGACTGTGACATGCTCTCTGCTATAGGAATAAAACACCATGTAAACAGAGAGGGGAGACGCAGGCTAATTATTACATAGGGGGTTTAGAGCATCCTCAAGCAGCGCTAAAGTCATTGCAACAAGGGAGAAGATGGTGGTTCCGCTGATACACAAGGAATAGAGGACAGGGCTCAGATCGACAAAGACAGTCAAGCCTGAGTGGCAGCCTGACATCCTGGTGGCCCAGGCTCAGCAGGGAGGTCCAGGCTGGGACTTCTGGGAGCAGAGCTTCCCGCTGAGGGAGACGGCCAAACAGGAAGGAAAGGCACGCTTGAGGTCACATCTGCAGAGGACAGCACATCATTCATTCTTTTGTTCTGTTTTATAAAAATGGTAGAAGGCTTCTTAAGCGTTTTTGGCAGGAAGCACTCAGGCTGTAAAAATTCCAGAGAAACTTTTCCACATCCCCAGAGCTGCCCGGCCCCCCCGGTTCCGGTCCTCCTTCCCTCCTGCTCTGGGTCTTCGCTCCCAGGGCTCCCAGTGCCTGTTCTTGCCCTTGCCGGCGGTACTGACTCTGGCTTCCTGCAGTGTCAGCCCCATGAAACCTGTTCTCATTCTTCCGGCTCTTGGACCTCGCTTTCCCCTTCTCGGCTGGACACGGTAGGAAAAGCTTCTGTATGGATCTGGCTCTCTTTCACTTTCTATTCAGTTTTCTGGAGGTAGAGGTCAGTTTTAATATATGGCCTCAGTGCATTCATACAAAATATTATTAGATTTTTGAAACAATAATGGAATTCATAAATGAGTTAATAAATGTGTTATAATATGTAAAAAGTCCAGCTTATAGGCTGTGTTAACACCTAGAAAAGACGTTTTAAAGTTTTATAAGATATGAAAAACCCAAATTTACCTTCACTCAGTACTCCTAAGGACACAATCTCCCCGGGAGGCGAGCCATGGTACCAGTATTTCAGCGTAGTGACTATGCTGTGTGCAGCTAATATGCCGCCAACGTGTCTCCCTGTGGCAGTTAACGTTTTAAGGGTTGTCACAAATTCTTTTTTCATCCACTCACTGCAAGGAGAAAAAGAAACAATTTTACAGTAGAGAGAAAGGAAAATTCAAAAAGTCGTTCCACTGCTCAGCGGCACAAAGTACCGGAATGATATCCACCATCGGGACAGAAACACGACTCTGTGTGTTGCTTCAGGTATTTGCAATCCTCATTAAAAAAACTGATGGAAAAGTAACAATGGGAGCAGGAGGGGCCCCAAAATCTCAAACAAGAAACCTAATAATATAAATATGGGGCACGGAAAAGTGGCCAAAGATGGCAGGAACAGTTTCTTTCATTGCAAATAATTTACTCTATATAGAGGCTATCGTGGGACCAGTAAAGTGGTACCCTTCGTCTAAAAATCAAAGAATTGCCCAGAACATTATGTAAACTGAGACTCAGGGAAACGATTGTGTTTTCATGGGCTAATGTTTAAACCTGGTGACCTGCTGGACTGGACCATGTGCTGAAGGGCTGGCTGCTAATGGGACAGCACATGACGTGGTTCTGCGCCACACAGGCCCTGTACAGGCAGCAACATGGAAGTCTCTCTGCGGGACACCTCATTCCTAAGCACAACTGAAGTTTCTGTGGCCTGGGGATGGCAAGTGAGGGTGGAGGGATATGCTACAATCTAAATGCTACAGATTTAGGCCAATCAAAGGCACTCTCCTCTGCCTCATTCTAATGTTAGTGATTACAATGCCATTTTATATTCCCAGTGACCATAGATTGGCCATATCACATTATCAGTTCCATTGGGTAGATGGAGAAACCAAGGCACAGAGAAGTTTCGTAGCTTCTCTAAAGCTACCTGACTGGTATGCAGCAAAGTGAGAATTCCAACCCAGGTATCTTAGGTTATGAATGTGTGTCTCTCCACATTTCAATTCTGTCTCTCCTAACACAGAAGTCCCAGCCTGGCCTGGTCTGCTTGTCATCTTAATTCTTTCTTTCTCAAGACATTTCAACTTGGCTTTATCTCTCTATCTTTAAACTAGGTGAGCCTTCCTTTACACATTATACTCGTTTGAAAGCTAACAATAATAGAATATACAGACTACATTAGCAATAATGTGAAACATAAAAATGTGCAGTTTCAAAAACCAAAGTTGAGTTGCCATTGACTTGTTGATATTTTGTGAAATTGTTTCTTTAAAAGAAAACATGTAATATGAGTAAATGATGCAAGTTATGTTTGTACGAAGAGATTCAGAAAGTTCTAAAGATAGTAATGATTATATACACTTATATAACATTGTTAGTGGACTTTATTTAAAAAATACAGTACCTATCAAAAATCAATTTTAAAACCGGGCGGGAATATTGAGGAGGCCCCCAAATGGCACTCTCTTGGTTGTAAACTCTTGCTTTCCTCAGATCAACGTAATGATTTCCGGTGATATTACCCCAAATAATCACATTCTTGATGCCTAAGAACAGAAATAAAAAGATGGCTATAACAAAGTACATTCATAGAAAAATTACAGGAAGCCAGTTTTATTTATGTTTATTTGGTCCATTTGCTGTAAAATGAATTGAAGATTATGGCCTCTAAAGCTGCATAAAAAGTGTGGATTACCTTCTTAATCACCAGGGGTTGGCAGTCCCTACTAATGCTTTGTTAGTGGTATGGATAGGTAATCCAAGGAATAATGAAATGTTTCCTGAAAGAAATTGCTACTGAAAATCATATTGCTGGGTTTGGTCCTAACTTCATTAAAAAGAGAGAAGGAAAGAGGAGGGAGAGGGAGAGAAAAGGACAGGGGAGAGGGAGACGCTCAGCTAGCCCTGTTGGCTATATCCAACAGTGAAGGCCAAAAGAGGGAATAAACCAATCCAAAGTCATCCAAGACCCAGCATTTAGCTGTGCCTGAAACATGACTACCTCCTGTCCTTCCACTTATTGAAAAGTAGTCTGCCTGATTTCACTCATGTTGAGTTGACTTTCTAACACTTACAATGAAAGGATCCCCAACCAGCCATTACACATGGTCTGAGGAACGAGGTTGTGTAAACTAAACTAACAGTGTATCTTAAACTTCACTTTTGTTTGATTGTGAGGCACAGTCTCACTATCTAGTCCAGACTGGCCTCGAACTCACTCTGTAGCCTAGGCTGGCCTCAAACTCTCAGATATCCTCTGTTCTCAGCCTCCTAAGTGCTGGGATTAAAGGCCTGTGCCACCAGGCCTGCCTTTTCGGAAAAGGTTTGCTGCCCTTGTGTCTCCTGGAACGATTCCTGAATGATTTCCTTAGTGGCTTCTCTCTTTACTGCCATTTTCTTAACTCTGTTGTTGTTGATGGTTTCTTCTGGCTGGTCCTGGACAAGTCTAGACTTCTCTCTCGAATCTGTTTTCCAAACTTTCCTCCAGTTTTCCTTTCTTCTGTCTTTCCCAAGCCTATCTGCTTTGAGTACAGCAGAGCTTCGAATTACAGCATCTTCAGACCCACGAGAGAACAGCTTAGTGGCCAAAAGCCCTCTGTTACCATGACCGATACAGACACGCACACCCCGCACACACCCTCCTTGTCTTACATTTGTATCCCTTCTTCTTGATACTTTTAATCGGTGTGTTATATACCTTTAAGAATAAATCAGCATCTATGTGTATAAATACAAGGTTGATCCCATAGATAAAATGGTTAGAAAAGGATTAATTTCCTAAGGGATGATTTTAGCATTAATTTAGCTGAGTTTTATTCTGACCTTAGGGGTAAGACACTAAAGATGTATAAACAAGAATACCAGGGATTGTGCTTTCTGGGGCTTCTATGCACGGAAATGGGTCGTACAGCACTGAGTAGCATGTGAGGGGCTCACTGGTGCTTTTCACTGCTTGAACCAAAGTATTCTGGGCTTGCACTTTATTGTCCTCCCACTTCCGCTTGAAAGAATGTCTTGCACCTCCCTCCATTTCGATGGAGGCTGATGGGCCTGCCCTATCCAACAGCACAAAGAGCTGACACGTGTCAAATGTAGATTTCCCCTTCCAAAGGAAATTTGGTGTGGGAATGTAATGAGGGGAAGGAATAAATATGATTCTGGAAGAAAATAAAAGAGCATGTATATGGGGGGGTGTGGGTGGGTAGGGATGTGGGTAAAAATGATAATTAACCTGTGTCATATATTGGTACAAATTCCCCAATGTAATGTGTGATTGTGAGACATATGTAAATTGTACCAATAAAGAATTCAATTTAAAAAAAATGTAGATTTCCCCTTTTAAATACAGCACCCATTTTGTGATGCAGTCTTGTAATCACATGACTTTCATGTCTCCCTGTTCACATTGCAGGGGCAGAAACTGAGCAGACAACACAAACATTACAACACTACATTAATGCTTTTGCACATTTTTACCAAGCGCCAGCCACTCTCTGCAGCTCTTTAGGGCTGTATCTCTCTGGGCCCCACATCAATTCTAGGAGGCAGGTGCTGTTAATATCCACATTTTACAGATGAGAAAAATGGAGGTGCAGCAAGTTTGAGTGCTCAGGGTCTCACCATAGGGCAAAGCCACTTTCAAGGAGCTCTAACTTTTCAAGCACTGAAGTGCCTTATTTGACTATTATTGTGAAAAAATGGAGTGTTAAGTTTCAAATAATAACCTGACTAATGTGGATCTTCTTGTAGTAAACCTTACCAGTTTCTATGAGGGTGCAAATGCCTGTAGAAACCACCTGCACCATCCAGTGCAAGGCCCCTCATGTTGCAAGGTTTCACTTTTTGTGGTTCCATTACCCTCACTTGACCTTGGTCTGATCGTGTTAGATGGGAAGTTCCAGAAATAAATAATTGGTAAGTTTTAGATAATTTTATTGTATATATATAATATATATATTATATATATATTATATATATATGGTCTTAATTTTTCTAGTTTATTAGTATTCTTTTTTTTAAAAAAAACAAGGTCTTGCTTTGTAGTTCAGGCTGGCCCTGAGCTCTCTATGTACCTTAGGCAAGCCTCGAACTCAGCAATCCTCCTGTCTCATTTCCTGAGTGCTGGGATGACAGGCTTGAGCCACCAAAGCCTGCATTTGTGGGATGTGGTACTGATTGTTGGTGGGTGTGAGCCATCACGCCCTGTATTGTTGTATGTAGTTACCAGGGATCGAACCAGGGACCGTATGCTTGCTAGGCAGGCATTGGAACCACTGAGCTAGATCTCCGACGGCCCCTGTTGTTAGTATTCTTAACTCCCCGCTGTTCCTAATTTATATACTAGCCTATAGCCATATCACCCTCAATGTGCCTGACTTTTCTGACCTTAGAACCTAATTTATAGATTCACCTTCATCCTGGCAGGCACATATAGGAAAAAAAGAGTATAGAGTCTGATATGATCTGAGGTTTCATCAATTAAGGTCTTAGAGTGCATCTCCTGGGCAATGGAAGTTAAACAAAAAGAAATTCTTCATGTCTGCCTCCTATGTCAATGCACTGTGACCAAAAAGTACGGTGAATGTATAATGTTTAAAAAATTGATTGAAACACGCTGCCATTGATCCTCTTCAGAACAGCCCCTTGTACTTTGAACACCTCCTATCACTCTTGCCTCTTTCTGAAGCAGCTCCGAAAGTCTTTCTCCACGACAATCTTTAGCCGTGTTATTGTGGAAGCCTTGATGCCCTGAATTAACTCAAAACATTTACTTTTCATTGTCATCTTGAGTCTGGGCAACTGCCAGAAGCCACATGGTGCCAGATCCAGTAAGCAGATATATAAGGACATTCCAAGTTATTTTTTTGTGGTGCCAGGGATTGAACTGGGGTTCTTGCGCTTCCAAGGTAGGTGTGGTACCACTTGTGCTAAATCCTCACCCCTGAAATGTGTTTTTGAGCCTGTCTGTCCATTCCATGGCACTGGATGCCAGCATTTGCCATATCTAGATGGTATCTTGTAAAAACACGAAAGAGCCCTTCTCGAAGTGCTTTACAAAGAGGCAAGAAGGAAGTCACAGTGTGTTCACAGGGGGGCGGGACATTCTGATGGCCATTAATGGTAATGTGTCTTTTATTGTACTAGATTTTAAAAAACTTAAACACGCACCATCACCCCTTTTACTCCAGATATCTGGAATGATTCTAGAAGATGCAGCTTCTGGCTGCTTGACATCTAGTTTCAAAACCCAAACCCACACACAAACCCTGGCCGGTTCACTCACAGGAGGGAGCAGTTTTCAACTGTCTGGCTAACACAGCTTTGGCTTCTCCTTCTAACCCGAGGGCCACAGCGATGATATTGTGTGCGATGCGTGGGGCGAAAGTCTTCAGCAGAACTGTCCTCAGATTCACCAAAGTCTTTCCTCCCACAATTACCCGGACAGATTCATGTGCGTTTTTCTCTATCAGCTGCCCGTAGAGCTGGCACTGGGGCACCCTCTGTCGCAGACAGTCTTCCAGGCTGTACACCTCCTGCTCTGTGCTGTCGTCCAGCAGGATGACCACATGCGCCTGGCGGAAGGCCCCTTCCGCCTGGGTGCAGACCACCACGCTGCGCAGCAGAGGCGACGCCAGGTCCTCTATCTCCATCGCCAGGCTTCTGAGATCTTCTTCTGCTCGCTGCGTGTCAAACAGGCCGAGGCTCATCACTGTGTGCGCTCCGAACACTTCTCCGCTCACCAAGATGGGGATCAGGGTGTAGCCTGCAGAAGTGGAGGCGCTGAAAGATGCAAAGCCGGACTGGGAACATTAGACCCTTTGCCCTGGTCAACCATTTATTCTTAATAGATACTTCTGATATGCGCTAAGGCCAAGAGGATATTTCAAATAAGCATTCACGCAGCTGCAGAGATATTTTAAGGGTAAGAATCAGAAGTAGAACAAAAACAATTGTCACAACTAATTATTTGTTTTGAGGGTCAAAAAACGACTTAAATTAAGAAATATAATTATTTAAAAATTGTAGGAGGCTGGAGATTTAGCTCAGTGGTTCTGGTGCCTGCCTAGCAAGCACAAAGTTCCTGGTTTGATCCCCAGTAACCACCTACAACAATACTGGGGGTGGTGACTCACACCCACCAGCAATCAGTACCACACACCACAATGCTGGGAGTGGTGGCTTACACCTGTAATCCCAGCACTTGGGAGGCAGAGGCAGGAGGATTGCTGAGTTTGAGGCTTGACTGGACTACATAGTGAGCTCAGGGCCAGCCTGAACTACAATGCAGGACCCTCTCTCTCTCTCTCTCAAAAAAAAGTTGTCGTTTAGATTTTTCAAGTAAAATAGAGCTCCTTCTATGGAGAAAGCAAAATGTGAATCATATCCTTTAATTACAGGTTTGTATGTTCTCTTAAAAAGGTAAAGACATAAGTTTCAATTAGCCATTGCTCTCTTATTTCATACATACATCCACAATGTAATACTTTTTGGGAAAGGACCATCTTTCCCAAACTCTGTCAAAAAAAAAAAAACCCCTTATGAAGATGTCTAGAGTCAACATAGGCTGCATATGTGGACCTTTAACCACATTTTGCAAGTGGCAGGGCTTCGGTTTCTATACCAGTGAACTGGAGGGAACTGGGAAGTGTGAAAACGTATAGTAGTCTCAGTAGACTTACAGGGGGGTACAGTGAGGATTTCAACAGAACCTATACTATATTAATCCTTTCCAAGATGTATTCACGTACATAGATGATGGGGTCACAGATGTTTATTATGGAAGTCTTGGTTCTTTTCTGTATTTGTAATTTTTCATGGTAAAAATTATTTTAAAATGAGTGGAGATGTTACCTTGCATACAGGTAGCTGGAAAGGACAGTGTGAGAGACAGACTGGAGGCTGGGAAAGGCAAAACGGAGAGAACGAGAACAAGAAACACAAAGAGAAAGGTGGAGGACAGGGACAGAGGGAGAGACAGGAGCAACAAGGCATGTGCCCCAGACTGGGAGGAGTGGGCAGCACTGAGAAAAGAGAAAAGGGTGGGGAGAGAGGGAGAAAGTGCCTGAGTGCAGCCAAAGTAGCAAGTGAGAAAGAGGAAGGGAGCAAGCGGCCACACTCTGAAGTTAATTTCAGATTCATCGCCTGTGTAGTGTGCATGCGTGCATGCGTGTAAAACCTAGAACTCATGTGTGGGGTTTTACTAGAGGACACATGCACATACACAACCCCATACCTGTACACGTAAGTATACACACACACAGTCAAATATCAAATTCAACACTTAGGTGTTCTTCCACCATCACAAATCCCATCACGTTGTGTTTTCTAAAATAAAAACACAATCTCGTAAATCCTGGCTTCTCGCTGTCCTACCTGGTAATCCAGACTTGTAAGGGGCTGACAAGATCTTTTGAAGATTCTTTCTTCAGTGCTTTTACTTTGTGCGCCTCCAGGTTCTCTTCAGCAATTATCATCATCATCTCTGTAGTCATACTGGAGGTGATGCCATAGTAAAGCTAAATATTGGGAAGGAAAAAGCCACCTCAGAGGACGTTACCTGACAGTGAATATCATGGAAAAGTTTTTGTCTTTAGTCAAAATAGAGAGATGAGCCAGGCGTGGTGGCTCATGCCTATAATCCCAGAATTTGGGAGGCAGAGGCAGGAGGATTGCTGAGTTCAAGGTTTGCCCGGGCTAAGTGAGCTTAGAGCCAACCTGAACTACAAAGCAAGACCCTGTCTCAAAAAAAAAAAAAAAAAAAAAAAAAAAAAAGAGGGATGAGAGGATGCCTTAGAAAGTGAGTCGTTTGGAGCATAAAATAATGTAAGAGAATAATTTTTGAGCGGATAAATCAAATTAATTTATGTACCTGGGCATGCTCGAGGAACTCATTATATCCCCCCAAGAGCAATCCTTTTCCTCCTCGATCCAGCAGCTCTCTCCAGATGATGGGGGAACTTTTGTGATTCCATTTATTCTTTTTACACACATCTTTCAGCCACTCCTATTGAAAAGTCAAATATTTAATCTGTCTGAGAATTCAAGTCACCATCTTAGAATCAAACTCCAAAGGCCAGGATGCTTTTAAGGCCACTATGTATATGAAGTGCCACATAGATATCTTAAAACAGGAAAATGTAAACACAGAAAATAGTCATGATTTAGCTAAGAGCTTAAGAAATATTACAGAACATTCTTAAAATTCTCTGGCAACACTCTGCATTCCTTGTGAGCCAGCCTGGGTAAGTGGTGCGATGGCTGATGCGTAGTGACCCTAGGAAGAAAGGCCCTGGGCACCACTGAACACTGCTCCAGCGTGCAGCTTTCCTGCCACTCTGGCGAGACCAGAAGGCCACAAAATCTCCATTTCCTTGTGGGCCAGACTGGACATGACTGTTGCGTGGGGAAGAGCCTCCAGAGACACCACCTAATTCTCTGCAGACACTGAATAAATGCAATAGCAATGCTGGAACCTAGACACAGGCTTTCAGTGCCTTCTTCTGCGCAGTCTACCACACTGAGAAAACACTGGAAGAGAGAAGGTATCCTGTTGACCACAGCTATCTGTGAGTTGGTGGAGTGAGTTCCACCTGCAAAATCCTGGCCTCTTGCAGAATTCAAGCCTGCAGGAAGTGCACTGAGCTCAACTCAGGCATAATACTCAGAACCTAGACAAGGGATAATGGCTGTCTCCCTGTGACTAATTAATTTTGATCTGTGTGCTACTGCCCATACCATCTATAAGAGACAACAGATTCATGCTGTGAAGGGCCCTTTTAGTCATGTTTTGAGCTTTTTGTTGTTGTTGTTGTTGCTCTTGCTATTTTTCTCTCTTTTTTTTCCTTTACTCTGTTGCCAAATCTGTCTCATGTTTGTTTTTTTTTCTCCTCTCAATTGTTCCTATGTTTACAGGAGAGGGAAAATAGTCTCCTGTTAGGCTTCTGCTGTTAAGTACCCCTACTCTCCTCTTGTTCTCTCACCCTCTCCTGTCCTCCAGTCAGAATCAGATCCTAGAAGTTAATGTGTTTCACTCTTCCCTAATTTCTCTTCTTTTGTATTGTTATAGGAAGGTGAATAAAGTTGCTAGTGGTCCTGCTGTTCTTAGTTATTTGTTCCTGGTCTTGATGGCTTTACTGCTGAATTCTACAAAACTTTTAAAGTAGAGTTGATGTCACTCTTCTCAAACTCTTTAATAAAATCAAAAGGGAATCAGAATAAAGATAGGAAAGGAAGAATTTAAATTGTCATTATTTGCACTCTACACAGAAGATCCTAAAAACTCAACCAAAGACTGCTAGACTTAATCAGCAAATTTAGTAGTATATCTGGATATAAGGTCAATGCTCAAAAATCAATAGCCTTTGTATACACCAACAACAGACTCATTGAGAGGGAAATTGGGGAATCATTTTCTTTCACAATAGCATCTAAAAAAATTAAATACTTAGGAATCAATCTAACAAAGGAGGTGAAAGACCTCTACTCTGTAACACTCTGGAAAAGGAGATTGAAGAGGATATCAAATAATGTAAATACATCCCTTGTTCCTGGATTGGAAGAACCAATATCGTCAAAGTAACTATATTCCCACAACTACTATATAGATTCAATGCAATCCCAATTGAAATTCCAACAGCACATTTCACAGATCTAGACAAAATAATAAAGAAATTCATCTGGAACCATAACAGAGCTAGAATAGAAAAAGCAATTCTAAGCAACAAGAACATGCCATGGGGTATCACAACCCCCAATTTGAAACTATTCTACAAAGCCACTGTGCTTAAAAACTGCATGATACTGGCAAAGGAACAGATCTGAAGATCAGTGGAACCGATTAGAAGAGCTAAAAGGATAGCTAATTCTTGCTGGTCTTCAAGATCTCCCTTCCTTTATCTTGTCTGAAAACAGCTTAGCTGTAAGGATTCTGTCATGATCCCTCTACTCACAGCACATCTTGGCCAATGGGTGTGTAGCCTAAGGTTGAAAAGGATTCTACTGGAAATAACTTCAGCACCAAGCGGAACACATTAATGATCTCGCAGAGGGACTTACCCATCTTGGAGTATTGAATCAAAACTGGAATAGAAAGCTGGACCTGAGAGACTCTCTTAATATAAAGCACTCTTATGCAGTTCAGGAGGGCGTGCCCTGGCAGGGACCTCAGAAAAGAGTGTTGGCATGTTGCTAGGCTGGCTCTTGGAAGCCTGATAAGATGCTGTGTTACAAAGTCATGTTCCCTGGAAATTGGGATAATGAATTTTTGAAAGAACGGCTCAGTCCCCACCACAGCAGATATATTGCGAAAGAAGTCTTATACAGGCTGGAGGACGAGATGACTTAAACACCTTCAGTCATGAAGGGCTCCAAAAGAGATAGTCCTGCAACAGCTCCAGGGAATAGGCTAAAACTCACCAGAGCCTACTGCTTATGCTGGTGCTTGATAGTTATTGTACCCACACCAGTGCTGGCCCCAGACAATGGCACCACTCTTTGAAGGCACTGGCCAGCCTCTTCCTGGCAGGTTAATCATACTCGACTCCTTCTACTCTACAAAGGCCAATGATTTACTGAGATCTGAATCCACATATTCTGGATAAATAACTGCCTTTCCAGCTTATAGAACTTTGATTAGTATTTTGGGAAGAGCTTACAAAATGCCTAACCTATCAACATTATGTCCTGCTTAATGTTACTTCAAGACCAGGGAATCCACTTTTAGTGAAGAGGTACAGTACTGAATGCACAACCGTGGGATCCGCTGCCCCTCTTGTGGATCACACCACTCACACAGCCTGGCAGAGGGGTAGAGCGGGCCACCAAAGGTTCAGGGACTAGCCTGAAGACTGGCATCTTGTAAGGATGGGGCCTCTCTTTCAGGATGGAGTACATGCTGTCAACCAAAATAATGTTTCATCATTATTTGTCAGTAGGTAAAAACCACCTGAATCCAGGAACCAAAAAGTAAAGAGTGATCCTGCTTAACAATGCTTCCCAGCACTCCATTACTCTTGGTTGTGGGTCTGCGGTGCTTCTGCAAGGGGATACAGGAAAAGTCCTGTTCACCTTGAGGCTATTGCTGCCACATTAAGCTCCTGTGTCAAGAGACCAGCAGGCAAGGAAAGAAGTTAACCATGCTTGAGGGCCCTGTTGGTCAGGAGCGTGTGGACCAGCTATCTCCCTGCAAGGGTGGTAATAGTATCTCGGTTAGTGATGGATGAGTGCCCCAACTGTGTAGCCTAACACCCATTTAGTTATCACTGAGTGCCCAGCCTGCAATTAAACCTGAATGCTGAGGTTTTAGTTTAGTTTGCCAATGCTTGGTTCCTAGAGCAACTTGGCTGGTGCGTGCCAGAGAGGGCTAAAAGCCAAACTTAGTTGACTTACTGGTTAGGGTCTACCTGTTCTCATAGGTCTGGGAAGAAATATAAATGGTGTTGGGAAACTGAAAGTATGCACTAGCATTAAAATATCATTAGCATTGAACATTCATTCTGGAAGCCAATATGATATACTTGCCAATATTTAATTAAATAAAAGCACACTTTTGTGTCCATCTGTGTTTAACAAAGTATAAAAGGCCTTCTTACCTCCCAATCATCAGGATGTTGTGTAATTTTAAATAGTTGAAAATCAGGTAGATTCTTTTGTAAGTAGTCCGCCAGAAGTTCTACTTTAGCATAATATGGACAGTCTGCTTTACCTAAGAGAGTTCAAGTTAGTCATGCCTTCTTGCGTTGCCTAGAAATTAGCATGTAATTATATGTATGTGCCACAATATTATGGAATTAATCATAGTTGATATATTTTATATATAACAAATTATAGTACAAATCACCACATAACCTTTGGATTTTATTATGTTGATAAAAATAAAATAAATTTCACAAGAGGTCAGAATTTTAGGTAGTAAAAGGTAGAAAGGAAAACAATTCTATTTAATATTTACTTTCTTTAAGTACTGTACCATGACTCACTTCCCTGAAGAGGCGGCCAAACTACCAATTAAGTTTGAAGTACTAACAATGAACTACTCACTAGAAGCCACTCAAAGGTAACGTGCCATGAGGGACACGGGAGTCACCTGAATTGGAGATGTAGCCTAGAGCTGTGGCAGAGGCAGAAACTGATGGAGAGAGGAATTCCGGGGTAATTTGTTTTCTAGGTTAGATAGATAGCCCAGCCCAGCAGGCAGGCAGGAAGTGAGTCTGTAGTGAAGGTGCTGCGGGGTTCTGTACACACAGGAAGCCAAATCCGCCCCCAGGATCGGGAATGAGTGTCAGGTTCGTTAGGCGGGTCAGCAGCTTTACTGTAAGATTTTTCATCAGTTGCTCAATCACTAGTTCCGCAATCCTCCCAGGAACTCCTGCCCTCCACCCTTCTTAAGCGCCCACTATTTGCCTCTCTGTTTAGTTCAAATCCACTGCTCATCATCTCAAATCACTGTGTGGCTCACTTTCTAAATGATTCTTCCCCTCCTGCTTTCTGGAAAATGAGCCTTGTAGAAGCCCTCATCCTGGATGAAATAAGTCATATGCTTTCTCTGTGCCTGGGTCCTTTCTGCTTGGTACCACTAGAAAACACAGTAGAACCAACATAGGAGAACATTATAACTTCGGTCTCCAAACTCAGTTGTTCGCCAACCCCCCTGTTTCCCTTGCTAGATAGAACTCTCTAGTGTGTACACAAAGACTATCTCAAATTTTATCGACTTCTTCCAAATCTCTTTTCTCTTTTAACATTTCCCTGCACTACCAGAAGAAAAATAGACCACCTTGGTTCTCTACTTTACAAAAATTAAGACAAACAGAAAAACACACATCCGTCGGAAAGTTTCTCTTGCCACCATCACACTATGAGTCTGTCTACGTTTGGATTCTTCCTTTCCTTTCTTCTTTCCTGCTGTCCTGGTCTAAGTCTACCTCTTGATTTGGAATCTCCCCTTTTCTGCCTTCTCAGGACCCTTGGTCAACTGATCATCTTCTTAGAACCTTCCCTGTTTCGAATGCCCTCTTTGCAACTGTTTAAAAACATTCAAGTTACGTATAAGCTTCTCATGTTCAACAAGCCATTTCCCATGTATTCTATATTCAAGCTTCTTTTACAAACCCTCTGCACTGGCCTTCTTCAATTCTCTACTTGCATTTATTTCTCATCCCATTGCAATCTCCCTCCCACAGTTTTCTAGGGGGTTACGAAAACTTTCATGCCACCAAATTCAGGGTACACATTTTGATCTCTTTCTTTTTGAACCACGGCATCATTTGTATTGCTGTGCTCTTCTGCCCTTATGAAACCCCCACTGTGGTGAGGCATCGTGCAGGTCTTCCTTCAACGTCTCTGGCCACGCTTCTCCATACTCTGCAGATACTTACTGCATTTTCAACCCAATGAAAGGTATCATTGTGCGTGCTACCTTCTTCTTTATACCCTTCGTATACCCCACTCCACTGGTTTCAAACAACAATCTGAAACTCATCCTAGACCTGCCTCCCCTTATCTGGATACATACACAATTTTGTATTCTTCCATCTCCTTCTAAGTGCCTTCTGGGCACTGAGGATGCCTGTGATGGCTTTTTTTTTTTTTTACCATCAGTCCCTGCCAAATATGCTCCTTCAGCTATGTTTTTTATATTCATGTTCTGAGTCACTTAATATTAAGGGTAACCGTAGTTCTTAGTCTTCTGCTTAAGTTTTTTTCAGTGATCCTTAATTTATCAGGTTATCCAAACCACTGCTTGGAAATAATTTTCTTATCTCTTACCCTCTTCTGCTCTGTTAGATATATAGTTCTGTAGATTTTACCTCCCAAATAGCTCCTAATCTATGAATGTCTCTCCACTTCCATTGGTCATTATGTTTATATTTTATTACGTTCTCCTCTTCTAAGTCTTCCAGATATTTTGGAGAAAGTCTGAACTATCTAATATGACTCAAAATTACATTATTTAAGTGCAACATCACCTAATAACATTCACCCTTATACTCTTTGTTCCAGTCCTACTAAGCTTATTTCAATATTATGCATATTATAGATTTGCAGTTGTTACCAAACTAGCTGTTTTCACTTGGATTCCACCCTGACACAAATGCTTCAGTTTCTCTGCTCCTCCATATCTCTTTCCTTCCAGATAGCTATCATCTTTCAACTATCTCCTTAAAAATCTCACCCTCTTGGGAAGCCCTTATTAGATGAAGGTAAATCCCTTGCCACCATTGCTCTAGAACACTTTTCTGGTACTGCCACACACACAGCATTTTCTGTGAATTTCCTATTGTCTTCCTAGCATACATTTAATGTTCAAAGATATTCCAAGTAGGCAAATGGTAAGTGTAAATCATGTCCACTCTATCGAAGTGGTCAAATAAAACAAGGGCTGTACATATTTTATTAAATTTAATAGTGACTTTTATGAGGACAGTTTCCACAAGGAAAAAGATACACAAATCAGATCCAGCGGAACGGAAGGGGAGATGGAAGAGTACTCTTCCTTCCTACCAGATCCTTCCATTTGCTGTCAAGACAGGTGTCCCAAAATGGTAACTTATTAAAGACACTGTCGTCTGTAAATTTTTCAATCAATTCACTGCTTTCATAGCACAAAAACCTTTGGGAGGGGCAAGTGTGGTACAAGGATCTGGCTTCTGCTTGGGTAGATTTAGCCCTTGTTAGTCTCCCTATATCCAGATTCTCCGTTGGCCTACGGTATTTCTAGCCTCTGCTTTTGTCTGGAAAGGCCTTCCAACCTCAAACCTTCACAACGCAGTCCATAACAGTTCCTCAAAGCAGCCCCTTGTGCCCACCTTTCCCCATTTGCACTTCCAGAATAGGAGTATATTTTCTCTGAGACTTGTGCATCTCTCCTTCATCGCATTAACCGCACCACATCAAAAGCACTTTTTTTTACACTACTCCACGAGAATGGAAACTTTTCGAGGGCAAGAATGCATTTCCCTCTCACTCTATCCACATTATTCAGCAATGCTTAGCACGTAAATACTTTAGATTTCATAAGAAAGCTCACGATGGTTCATCTATAGGCTGGAGTTACATTGTGAGCATCTGTGGGAGAACGCGGGAAACACTCACCAGCTATCACGAATTTGGCCATGAGATTTCCAGGCAGGGACCACAGCGTCACGGTTTCCTAGCAACCACACAGCGGAGAGGGACGCAGGCGCACTACGCAGCTGGCGCTTTGAATTCGGAGGCCTACCCGGAAAGGTTAGGGTTGCAAGTTATGATTTGTGTGGGTTACTTTACGGTACACGAGCACAGATCACTTTAATAAGCTCTGAGATTTTCCTTGACCTAGTCTGCATCTTAGTATGCAAAAAAATTAGCCAACCAGATTTTCTAAACGTCTTTCTACAACCACCACGAACGTGTAGTTTTTGGCCCATAAAGGAGTTCATACTCTCGCGATACTTGTAACTCTCGGGGAAGCTGTCATGGCTGCGTCCGTAGGGGAATATGGGTTTCGTTTTAAGGTGAATGAAGAATGAGCATAAGCAGTATCTTCTGGACTTTCAGTCCTACAGAGAAGTTGTGAGGAGTGGTCCGGACGTTAAGGGAAGTAAGTTATGGTAGGCGGGCCGGCTGTGGAAGGAAACTGACAGGGGTTTGCAGAGTAAGACTGGCAAGTTACCTTTTAAACACGGTTCGCCTCACTTTAAGTTTTGTTTCCTCTTCTAAGTATGACCAACCAGTGCAAAGACGTATTTTTACCTGCCGCTACTACCAACTCATTTTAGTTTCATCTGTACTATACTCATGGGTCTTCAGGACTCATAAATTTTATTTCCTTGTAAAAGTAAAAATATGCTAAATTTTATCTGTAAATACGTCATATAAGTATTTGTAACATAAAAATTAATTTTCATAACACCTAGGACAAGGTTTCTTACATCGCCGCCTACAATTTGGCATTTTACATGAGTCACTTTAAAAAATATGCTGGATCCTAAGAACCGGACTGTGGTAGCTGCGGATTAATAGTCGCTTTTTATAAAATAATAATGTTGGAAAGAATCCATTAATGTTATACCCTTTAATTTCATTGAAGATATCTTGAACGCAGTAAGCATAAAAATCCCTTCTGGAGAGGAAGCTTTGTTTAACACATAGTTCTTTTTTGTTGTTTATTTTTCCCTACAATGGTTATTTCTAAAGTGATTAACTTTGGTCCTTTAAACAGTGTACACGTTGTGGGAAAAGTGGAGGTCCATACTGATGAGATAGTTTTGCTGTTTTAATGTAAAGCTTTAGTGACTTCATGCCCATTTGGTCTCTGCGTTTCATTAAAAATTTTGCTCTGTTTTCGTGATTTTTTTATTTGAAAGTACAAAAGTAATAAAAATAAATGTGTTTTATTTGAAAATACAAAGCAGTAATAAAGAAAAATAAATTAAAAATTATTCCATATTGCCACAGTGAATTTGTTTGGGATATTACCTTCCAGATGCAGTATGGTAGCAAGGGCTGTAAAAATGACCATATCCTTTGTACCGCGTATTTTTAAAGACTAGAACCCAAAAAGATAAATGCACTAAGATACTTATTTCTGTATTATTTATAACAGCAAAAATTAGGAAAAGTTTACATGTTGACATATACTGCTATGAAAGTCATTATTTGGAAGTTTGTGTAGAAACACGGACATGTCTATGATATGGGAAGTAAAATAAACATAATACAAATAATATGCATATTATGATTGTGACACTAAAGTCTTTATGGATTGACTTTTTTTTTTTCATTACCTTGTTCCCTACAGGAAAGCAACACATCTCTTTCTTTAATGGAAATGACTTTGTCTCATATTGAAAAGTAAAAGCCATTAGAAAGTGCTTCAGTGGATAACAAAATGAGTAACAAAGCAGCTTCCATCTTACGGAACCTCAGACAATTTAATACTTTAGTTCCAGCTAGCAGAATTTTAAATATATATCCTTTGGGATTTTGCAGACCAAAAATTGCTCATTCAAACTGGAACCTAAGAAACCTTCTGTTAAGTGACTTCAATAATAGAATGCAGCCATCTATTAGATGCCTCTTTCAGGATGCATTCATTTTAAATTCAAGAGATGGTGGCTTTCAGTCAGAAAGCTTAAATACTGTAACAGTCTTTAGAGTTAACAGACTATTTTGTCCTAAAAGACTATCCTCTGACTCAAAACGTTTTGTTTCTGTTGGTACTTCTAATAACGGGTTGAAAAAAGTAAATTTTCAACATGAGGTCTCCAGTGAAGATGTGCTCTCCAAAGAAATGAAATTGAACTCTCTTACAAATCTATGTGAGGAGTCTAATTCTCTGAGTGATGTATTAGATGCATTTTCAAAAGCACCTATACCTCCTAGTAGTAAATATTTCATAGCAATGTGGACAGTTGCCAAAAGGATACCTGCTGATCAAAGACGCTATGAAAAACAGCTGATGTTTAAACACCCCGCGTTTAACCAGCTATGTGAGCAAATGATGAAAGAAGCCAAGACCATAAGATATGACCACCTGCTATTCAGTCTTCATGCTATAGTAAAGCTTGGAGTCTTTCAGAATACCCTTCTGGTACAGACTTTGCTGAGGTGTACTCAGGTAAATTCAGAGACTTAAATGTGTTTTTATTTGGCTTAGCACATTTTTAAAAAATGAGGGGGAAAGTTATGTAGCCTCCTTAAGAGGGACTATCAGTGCAATGTATGTATTTCTGCATATATACACTTATGTATATATCTGACAATTTGGAGGTTTTAAGTAGGTTATGTGCTGTGGAAATTTATGAAAGCCTGCCATCATTTACGTTCTCCAGAGTTGAGGATAATAAAGAGGCTAAGATGGAGAAAGATGTTTGATATACAAAGAATTGAGGTGGTTGAAGGAAGGACAGGTGGGAAGAGAACAAAAGAACTAATATTTATTTAGTATATAATACATTTAAATCTATATAATGTATATTTATTTACTATATAATCTTATTTAATCCTTTCAACCTAGATAGAGGGTTGTGTCACCTCAGTTTTACAGAAGAAGTAGACTTAATGACATGGAACAACTTGATTAAGGTCATAGAGCTATTTGATTAACTTATTCATGCAATAAACATTTATGTCCCATTTTCTCATTTCTGAGAAAAAGTTCCCAACACCCAAAGTTAAAAGAGGAAAGGTTTATTATAGCTCACATTTAGTTTCGGTTCGTAGTTGGCTGCCTCCAAGGTAGGGTGGCATAGTTGAGGAGAAACAGTTCATGGCAGGCAAAAGGCAGAGGCAGCCAGGCACAAGCAGTAAATTATCTTTGAAGCAGCAGCCCTTATATTCTACCCTTAGGCTAGGTAACAGTCACGCCCAGGACTGAGCCTTCCCCTTATCCACATCCAGAACTATGCCATACCAATCAATGGATAATTTAGTAATCACACACTTAATTTCTAGCATTATACATTGAATTTCAGCATCACTTCATCCGTGCATCACATATTCTGGTCAGCCACATCTGAGAAGCCCTACCTGTGATAATATGACGCTTTGTGGGGACATCTAGACATAAACCATAACAATTTGTTATCAAATATTTAGATGCTGCTGTGTTTGTCAACAGGGATAAAAAGATGTACATACAAGATATGGTTCTTTATAATCATGAAGCTTTTACAAAAACAGTAACAAATGTTCCTTTAATGAATCATGCCATGTTATAGCTACTAGGCTGAATACTAGGGAATATAATTATAAATAAAATACTGATATTGTAGCTGTATTTTAGTGTAATAAATAAAACAAGGAGCCTTATGAGGGTGGGTAATAGAAGCTTTCAATTTAGTGTGGTTTCTTGATGGGAAATTGAGATAGGAATACACAAGGTCTGTTTAGAAGCAGAGATATATACAGAGTAATACTTAGTACAGCTCTTTACATATTGTTACTATCTTCTGATTAAGGAACTGAAAATTACTTCCCCATGGTCATGTATCTGCTAATATTTCTGTATGTAGGTACAGATTGAATATTTTTTTTTTTTTGAGACAGGGTCTCGCTTTGTAGTTCAGGCTGGCTCTGAGCTCACTATGTAGCCCAGGCAAGCCTTGAACTCAGCAGTCCTCCTGTCTCTGCCTCCCGAGTGCTGGGATTACAGGCGTGAGCCACCACACCCGGCTCAGATTGAATATTCTTTATAAAAAATACTTTGGACCAGAAGTGTTCAAATTTTGGAAATTTGGGATTTTGGATACTTACGCATAGACTTTACCAGTTGAACATTTCTAATCCAAAATGCTCTAAAATCTAAAACTTTTTTGCACCAGTGCTTTTGTTTGGTTTGATTTGATATAAGACAATGTCTTGCTGTATAGTTCAGCCTGGCCTTAAACTCACTATTTAGCCCAAGGTGGTACTGAACTCATGGTGATCTTCCTGCCTCAGCCTCTCAAAAATGGGATTATAGGTTTGTGTCACTCTGCCTAGTTTAGTTTTTAGAGGTTTTAATTAAAAGTATTCAACCTCTACTTGATAAATGTTTTCTGATTAAATGAATACCTAATCCATGGTAGAATTGAGATTCAAACACAGTAGGAAATTATGTGCAAGCTGACTCCAGTGGGTGACCAGCAGTTTGTAAGAGGATTGATAATGAAGGGGACAGTGCCAGATTACATGCCCAACATCCTGAAAGAAAAGATTGGCTAGTGCAGGGAGCTGAAAGTATCTTGGCATGGCTGGAGTCCCAGGCAGCATGGTTTGTGTTTGAATGGGTAGAAAGTAAGCATGTTCCTGGTGGTCAAGGGGAGGGAGAAGTGCTAAAGGATTCGTGGTAGGACATGAGCTGAGAAAATTTGAAGCCGGATCATAAAAACCTTGTATTCCTAGTTATGGAATTTTCATTTACACTAGACACAGTGGGAGGCAATCTGGAAGCATAAAGGATTTTAAGCAAAAGATTCGTTAACATGCTCAGATTTGTAATTTAAGTAAATATATAAGTGAAGTTACCTTGGATGCAACTTTTTATGGGAATGCAGCCTTTCTTTTTCCTTTCAGCCTTAACTTAATTTTAATATCTGGTTCTTACTCAGCATTTTATAACTGGCTAGTCATATAATTTTAGCAATGAGCATACTTATTTCAGCCTCAATTTCCTTGGGTGTTATCATAGTTATTCTCATGAGGTGTACAAACTAGTTGTGTTTCAATTGTACAGTGCTATGGTAGATAAGCTATACTGTTACTGTTCACTTCACAAAGTATGCTCACGGACATTTCTGGGATCTATACTAGTAACCTCACTAAAGAGACGTGAAGGAGGGACCTGTGAGGCCCTGCTTTCCTCAGACCCATACTGCGGTACTGAAATTCGGCAGGAAGTGAGCATGAGCAGACACACACACTTGATATTAAACTTGATACCCAGGAAAAGGTACAGTAAAATTATAAGAGCATAGCTGTTTAAAGGACTTTGATGAAGATAAATGTAAGAAAGTATTGATGCATAAAATGATATATATTCTAGGAAAATTTACTTAAATATGACACTTTCTTTTCCAGAGAAATTATTTATCATGGATTATTTGAATTCTTGGCTTGATACTTAGTTCTTTAATTGAAAGCATCATTTCAGTGGTTTAGCATGGTTGAGATTTTCTACCTTGTTCATCACCGATAGTACTTTTGCGATTATATTTCTATAGGAACGTATCAATGAGTGTGATGAAAGATGTCTGTCAATTTTGTCAACTCTGTTAGAGGGAATGGAGCCATGCAACAATGTACGCGCTCTTCGAAAAGGATTGTGGTGAGAAAGAACTCTTTCTTACTGTGGGTTTCTCTGTTCTTTTTCTAACAGAAACTAAAAATTGAGATGAAAATTGAGCTCCTTTTCTGGAGAACAGTGGGAAGTAAGGCATTGTTGGTTAAAGTTTTAAATACTTTATTGCATTTAAAATTATACCTTTTGAATGAAATATAATTAAAATTTTTTTAGGGTCTACCATATAAAAAAGTGTGGGCAACATTAAAATATATATTTACATTACATCTAAATCTAAATTTATTTTAAAACACAGTATTCATGTGGAGTTGATAGAGGTATATTTAATTCAAAATAGATATTTAGGCACTGTAGGGATTACACAAAACTTGCTCAGTTTGAAAAGAAATTTATAAAGTCGATGCAAAATGATCTAACGTCATAGATTATTGAAGATGATGTTTACTTTCCTTTTCTGTTGGCTGCGCATGCAATATCTTACTCTAATGTCCTGGTATGATTTATTCATTAATAAAGACAGCCCAACAGTGTGAGAGGAAATGGTGTTAAACTTGTTTTGGTCATTCACTAACATTTGTTGTGTTTAATGATAGGTTGCTAGTTGATCAGCAAGTTTGGAAAATAGAACATGTTATCACATTACAAATTGTAATGAAGTATCTTGGAGAAGATGCACCAGTTGCTCTTAAAAGAAAATTGGAGGTAATATACATGAACTTTCTCTAGTGAATGAGATTTTTAAAAATATTTCTTGTGACTTGCTATTATTTTCTGATGGCAATTTTTAAGAATATCACTGTGCTTTTGAGTTTAGACTTGGTAAAAAGTACCAAGACATATTTATTTGTGTATATAAATACATATCTATATTTACTTATCTATTTTTCTAAGTCATCCTCAAATTTCATTCTTTGTACTTAAAAATAAAAATTTTTATTTTCACAAGTGGTAAATATAAGCATGTTTTTCTTCAGATGAAAGCCTTGAGGGAATTAGGCGAATTTTCTGTCTTGAATAGCCAGCGCATGTTTGAGGCTCTGTCCGCCATGAATTACCGATCTGTTACACTCCTGGATAAATGCAGCGAGATGGTCTTAAGTAAGAATGTTTCCTTCATGATTTGTAGCATCTGAACTAATGTTTTGGAATATATGTGTTTTGTTTTTAAAACTGGGTCTTGCTTTGTACTTAAGGCTGGCCCTGAGCTCACCATGTAGCCCAGGCAAGCCTCGAACTCAGCAGTGCTCCTTCCTCTGTCTCCCAAGTGCTGGGATTACAGGTGTGAGCCACCACGCCTGGCATTGTAGTGTGATTGCTAGTGGGCATGAGTCACGATGCCCTGTATTGTATGTGGCCACTGGGATTGAACCAGGGACTTTGTGCTTGCTGGGCAGGCACTGGAACCACTGAGCTAAATCTCCAGCCCCTTGCCTATAGTTGTTTCTTTAAAAACAAAATACAGAACTTTTTTTCCCCCTAAAGAAACAAAAGTATTGAACAGTGTGAATTTTACGTTCACAACCATCTAATAATTTTATTTAACTCATTCTTAAAGATAATATCCATGGATGTCCTTTTAAAGTATTTTTGAACATATTACAATCCTGCAAAGACCTTCGATACCAAAATGCAGATCTCTTCAAAGGAATAGCAGATTATGTGGCTGTGACTTTTGATATCTGGAGCTTGAAAAAAGTGAGTATATTGTCAATTGAGACTAAGACTCAGACATTTCAAGAAATGTGTTAATTCACTTAGCGTTTTAAGTACTTCTACTTTATAACAGGTAAGGTCACAGAATATTATAGTTCTAACTTGACTTTTGAAACATTGGCTGCTTATTATGTTTGTCTGGGAAATTATTTCTGTCTTTGCTAATACACTGCACAATCTTTGATGATCTTCTGTCCGAAACGAAAATTGTATTGTCCAAACTTGGTTCTTCTATTTAGTTTTCAAAGGATTGTGTGGTACTTTGGTAAGTATTATTTATACTTTTTCTCTGTTAGATTTTGGATAGTAAACATGAGTAAATTAAATGATCATGTCCATTGTTTTCTCCAGAATAAAAGCCTTTAAATTCAGGAGTGGTATTCAGTAGTAAAATAATTATAAAAACCTTTTTTCCAGTGAAGTAAATGGTAACTGATACATGAGTAAGATCAGTTTACTTTGGAGAGTAAGATGAATATGAATTTATTATGTAAGTTCATTTTAGAGAAAAGTAATTATTGTGATAAGGACTAAGAGGAAAATCAGAGGTGAACTGGAAAACTTACTTTAATCATATTATTTCAGTTCTGTTGTAACTTTTAGAAATTAGTATTAAATAGAGAAATTCTGATTATCTCAAATGTTAGAAGGTAGGAAGTGTCTGTGAAGTAACACTGGAAGAAGTGAACTGAGAGCAGCTCAAGATTAGGATGGGACAGCCATCAGAAAAGATTTTAAAAGTAATTTTTGCATCAGTAGTATGAATAGCATGTAGGAAAAGACTATTTTTAGATAAAGTAGAAGTACGGAAGTATGACCTGATGCTCAGCGTACAAAAAAGGTTGCTTGTTAATTTGATAAAGTAAATTTTGTTCCTTTTAGGGAATGTTCTGTTTGGGGGCAAATTTGTATTGCTGTTTAGACTTTTTGAGATTTAAAAATTACTGCTATAGCATACTATCACTGATAACATTTTTCCGAACTCTCTTTTTAAGGTTCTTTTTCTCCTCCTTATATTTGAAAAACTTCTTTTTCGACCTCCTGATTTGTTGGACTTGTTTATGCAGAAAATTATTGAGGAGCCTAAACTTCTAAACAAGAAAAACATTATCTCCATTCTTCATGTATATTCTTCTCTTAATCATATCAACAAGTTGCAGCACAAGGAGTATGTACTTTTTTAAACTTTGTATTGCCACATAACATATATATATTAAAAAATACTACAAATCATAAACTTAAATTATTACCAGTGAACATATGTCATGAAATAAAGCAGTATTTCTTACTCATTTATGAAGTTAAACAATTTTAGTTTTGCTGTTCTGTGTCTCACTTTTTTTTAATATAGGAGTTTTCATTTTAAACTCCTAGCTTCTTCCCTCAGATCCTGTGTTCATAGTTCATTTTTTTAACTATTGAAATGTTGAGAATACATTTAATTTTTTTGCTTTGTACTTTTCATTTCTTTATTTTTTAATGTGGTAAGAACTTAACATGAGATATGCCTTCTTGTCAGATTTTAAATGTGCAAACAGTATTATTTCCTATGTTCACAGTGATGGACAACAGATCTGTAGAACTTAACCATAAATGAAATGTTACATCTGGTGAACAAGAAAACAACTCTCCCATTTTCCCTCTCTTCTCCCTTCCACTTGCACAAGTGGAATTTCTAGGAGCTTCATTATTTTTAAATGCCTGATATAAGTATATTATATGGTATTCAACCTCCTGTGACTAGCATATTTTGCTTGTGAGGTCTTGTAGGTTCATGTTTTATCATATGGTGGGATTTCCTTTTGAGGCACTAAATAATATTCCATAGTGTGTATGCACTGCATTTTCTTTATGCACCTGTTTATGGACAGTTAAGTTGTTTGCATGTCTTGACTTTTGGGAATAATGTTACAGTGAACGTGGGAATACAGCTGTTTTTCTAAGATCTTGATTTCAGTTCTTATGAATACAGAAGAAAGATTGCTAAATCCTATGGTTGTTCTACTTTAAAACTTTTTGAGGAATATTTGTACCATTTTCTTTGTTAGCTGTACCATTTTGTATTTCTATCAATAATATGCAGGGTTTCCAATTTCTCCCCATCCTTGCTAACTCTTATCTTTTGTTCTTTTTGGATAATAATCAGGTGATAGGTGGTATCTCATTATGGTTTTAATTTGCGTTTCCTTGATGATCACTGATGTCCAGCACCTTTTTCTCTGCCTATTGATATTCCTATGTCAGTTTGCCCTTTTTCTAATTATATTTCTTGCTTTTTTGGTATTGAGTTATAGGAGTTCCTTATATATTTTGGGTAATCACTCCCATCTAATATGTAATTTGCTAGTACTTTCTCCCATTCCCTAGGTTACCTTTTGATTCTGTTGATTCTTTGCTGTGCGGAAGCTTTTTGGTGTGACATAGTCCCTCTTGTCTATTTGTGTTCTTGTTGCTTGTATTTTAGTGTCATATCCAAAACATTATGTAGACCAATATCATAAAGCTTTCCCCACATTTTCCTTCTAGGTGGGTTAGGGCTCCAGTGTTCTGAGTAGATTTTTGTTCATAGTGTAAGGTATGGGCCTAATTTTGTTATTTTGTTTATAGGACATTCAGTTTTCCCAGCGCCTCCTATTGAAGAGGCTATCCTTTTTCCATTTGGCATTCTTGGCATTCTTATGCCAGTACCATTCCATTTTAATTACTATAGCTTTGCACTATATTTTGAATCTTCCCAAGATTAGTGTAGGAAATCAGGTAATGCTTCCCATATGAATTTTAGGATTGTGTTTTTCTATTCCTGTAAAAAAAATGCCATTGGAATTTTGATAGAGATTATAGCAAATCTGGATCATTTTTAGTAGTATGGACACTCTAACAGTATTGTCTTCCAATTCATAAATATGAGTTAGCTTTCCATTTATTTGTATTATCTTTAGTTTCTTTCATTAGTGCTTTATGGTTTTTGGAATTCAAGTCTTTGGTTAGGTTTATTCCTAAGTATTCTTTTTGATGCTATTGTAAATAGGAATGTTTTCCTAATTTCCTCTTTGTATAATTTCTTTTTGCATGTGTTTTTGTTGTTGTTATTTGATATTTTTGTTTTTTGGCCTTCTTCCTTGCACTATTGTGTTAAGTAGCAGTGGTGAGAACAAACATCCATCCCTTGTTTCCGATCTTTTACAAAAAGATTTCAGTTTTTTCACCATTTAATATGATACAGGATATGAGCTGTATCTATTTTCGTGGTACTAGAGATTGAATCCTGGGCTTTCACACTGAGCTACATCTCTAGGTTTTTGAAATTTTTTATTTTGAGATAGTAGCTCTCTTAAGTTGTCCAGGCTTAAACTTGGAACTCCTCCTGTCTCAGCCTCTTGGAGTGCTGGAATTACATTTGTGCTTCACCATGCCTAGCTCTATGAGATTTTTCTTTTCTTTTTTCATTCATTCCTTAAAAAAAAATTTTTTTTTTTTTGGTACTGGGAATTGAATCCAGAGCCTTGACACTGAGCTGCTTCCTTATCCCTTTTTTTATCTTGAGGCAAGGTCTCGTTAAATCTATGATCCTTTTGCCTTAGTCTCCTGAGTAGCTGTCTGCTACCACACTTGCTATTCATTTCTTATTGATTGTGCAATTTGTTGCCATATAGTCTTTAATAAT